>JAVJIF010008372.1:0-170989 GCA_038442645.1 Agave tequilana | reverse complement strand
ATAGTGATTATATAACTTGTTCAGATTACTTTTATGATGAAAAATATTTTGTTTTGGTATATGCTAACATTTTTATTATTGGTATCAATAATCTTAATTGATATTATTCTCAATTAGGTATCTTTATTATAAAATAGTTTTAGTGTTTACATAAAAAATTTAATTTTTACTTTCCATTGGTATCATGTCTTTCTATTCATATCGATTGGTAAAAAGGTTATTTCACTTTCAATTGGTTTCCTTCAATTGATTGTTTTTATTGATATCAAAATTTTGTTTTAAAATATGTATTGTTAGTATTGTTTGTTTGTCTTCACCCTTTTGTTGATGAATGACAAATAGGGGGAGAAGGATTTAGGATTAGATATGCACGCTTTATTAAGTGTTTATACATATATATCTTATTTTTACATATATATCATGTTTTTATTGGTATCTTGAGCTACATTGCATATCTTTATTGTTTTATTCATATTCATGAGTTAAGGGGGAGTTTCTATGAAGTTTATCCTTAATTAATGCATATATAACCTCATAAGTTTTGTCATCATCAAAAAGGGGGAGATTGTTGGCCCAGAGGCCCTTGCCCTTAGTTTTGATGATGACTAACTTATGAAGGTTAGTTTGATAATGATCTTGTGTTTAATAAGTTTCAGATATTGATCAAGATCTTAGTAGAGATTTGATTTCAATAAGAGATTCAGAGTCAAAGTGTTAAAGCAAATAAGTGTTGATTGAAGAGCTCACATCGTAACGATCGCATCAAACTCACTTGGATCGAGTCGTCTTGAAGATGAAAATCAACAAGAAGAGTTCGATTTGTTTAGTTTTGTTTTATTTTTAGATCTTCTGTAAAGATAGACTAGTGTTGATATGCTCAAGTTTACACACACAAGATAAATAGTTTTTGGTTTCGGTTTAACCATTTTGAAATTTTAAGAACATATCTTTAGTTTTCATGAATAGATAGAATCAAAAGAAGTTTACATGGTTTATGTATATTGGATTTCATCTATATACATCTATGATTCATATTGTCTAAAAACTCATTTTGATGATTCTAATTCATGTGTTTCAAGTTTTATTTTTTACAAAACTTAGTTTTGGATTTAATATCAGAAACATAGATATATCTTTTTATATGTGTATTGGATTCTATTTACACACACTATGCTTCAAATGTGTGTACGCGTCAGAAAAATCACAATTGTAAAATTCTTTAAATTGAATAGAAGATTACAACGGATACAATCCGATTACAAAAGAGAGGGAATCTCTTGATTGATTCTCCTCTTTATTTAAAGCTGGGTTCTTCACGTGACGGTGGAGAGTGAGTCTTGCTCCGCGTTGACTGGCCGAACGTCAAGTTTCTCTTGTGGATCCTCTCTTTGGACTACTGGTGGAGTAGCACAGCTCCTATCAGTAATGGAATCTCAAGGAGATTTAAAGAACTTGAACTTAGCAAGTTAACAAAAAGAGTTGAACTCTTCTTAGGCTACAAGAGCTTCGAGGCCGAACTCTGCTGAGGTAGCTCTCCTCCTCTGCCCATGGCTTCTTGGATTCCTCCATCGAGACTCTTCTCCTCAGCCCTTTTAGAAGAGATCACCTCCCCCTGAGCCTCTTTTTCTTCTCTAGCTATTCATAGCTATTTATAGAGGAATTGGGTTGTAACCAACCCCTTAAATCTCTCCATAATGGGAGGAGTGTAACCAACCCCTTAAATCTCTCCATAATGGGGCAGTGGCGTAACCAGGATTTTAAAGTTGGGGGGCATAAAATAACATGCAATAATATCAAAATTGTAAGGATATTTAATACTAAATAATAATGATTTTCTTTCTAAAATACTAAGAGAAAGGGAGGGGTCTCAAACTTAAAATCTCTCAACCAATATTCTATTGCATAAAAGTCATGTTACAGTATGAAACTGCACATCCAACTCCAAAAGTATAACTTGCAAATCAAACTCCTTACATATTAAGAAAACAAAATCCAATCACGTAAAACAAAAGTGAAATAAACTAACGATAATACCTTACAAACTGCCTCGACGCTTTGACATATTTTGAAACCGTTCCATGATTACATCATTACTAATAGTATCAAATACATCAGATTCGATATATGTTACCAAACAATCATTCGTCCACTGATCTCCCATGCGGTTGCGCAGTTTAGATTTCACAATATTCATAGCAGAAAATACTCTCTCAACATTTGCAGTTGCCACAGGTAAAATCAATGCAAACTTCACAAGTTTATAGACAAAATGATATACCACATCTTTTTTCATCTCCACCATCTTCAGTGCAAGACCTGCAATCCCTTTTAGTTGCAGAAATTCACTTTTTGATCGCATATCATGAATGAATGTATCAAGTTGATCATCAAGAGCCATGATCTCAGTTGTTGAGAAATCATTAGGATAAAACTCAGCAAGACGAAGTAACTTCTCCTTATTAAATGATCGCTGTTGCATGAGCCCAGTTTCTGAATCCTTCAACAATAAATGCATCTTCACCATATTGCTCATGTTGACCTTTGAAAAGATAGCAACATAAACAAAATGTTGCATCTTTTTCGACATTATACTCTAACCAATTCGGATACATGTCAAACCATTTTGGATTGAATCGACGGTATTTATTGTTAAATAAAGTTTGAGGGTAGTCATCTTTACCCATACAAGGCTGACAAGAACCTTTCTGTAAATATGCTCTTCTTTTCCTATCTTGCTCTTTAGGAGAAGTGCTTTATCATATATTACTTTTCTTAATCCAGGATCCGCTGAAAGTTCTTCTAAATTAGTCTCAATGCGTCTCTGTTTTAACGAAGGTTCAGATTCTTTGTCAATTGTTGAAGTGTTTGGGTACTTGGGCGCAAATTGATTAACACTTTCTCCCGTACTTGAACTTTCATTTGGTTTTGATTTTCTTATAAGAAATTTGTCCATTCCTACAAACATATCATATGTGTTCTCAATTTCATGGTTGTTATCTTATAATCCAAACATAAGCATAATGAAAATATGAAATTTACTATTGATAATCAATTCAATAACTCCAAGAAATAAAAAACACTTCAATTAGAAGCATGGTACTTACTGTAAACTGTGTCTATGAATGGTAGACTCTTCTCCGCCTCCTAAAAGGAGATCCCTCTGCAAATAAAGTATGCAATGCAACATCAGTTTTCAATTGCGCAGACACTTATGATTTATTCAACACCATGCACACCACTTGACAAATCCCCTTTGTCAAATGTGTACACCTTCTCTTACAACCAGAGAACAAACACAACCTTGTACAACTTTCTTCTACACCAAGAAGACACCTGTGTATAATGATTTCTTTGATGATTACAACACTTCCTATAAGCCTTGGTACAATATGTGAACGTGGACAAGGTCTAGTATAGGAGAAACTTCAGAGAACTTCACTATAGAATTGGATTTTGGTGAAGAACTGAAGTGGGAACAGTTTTCAGGAATTGGCAGAATTTTGTGGTTGAAAACTGAAGATTAGAATTAGTATATAGCCTTTACATTAACAACCCTATATATAGCTGCACTCTAGGATTAGTTAGGGTAGTTATAGGTGCAATTCAAAAGTTTAAAACGTTGGGAAACGTTGCACAAAAGATCAGATAACAGAAACTGTCCAACAGTCAGAAACTGACTATAGTCGACTTTCCTTTTGAGTTAGTCGACTAGTCTAGGCAAATTTCCAAAGAGTAGTCGACTACTATTGGGTATTAGTCGACTAGGTCAAGATAAGCTCAAGTGACAGGTTTCTGGATAACTGAACCAAGTCGACTACAACTTCTTTATAAGTCGACTAGTCCAGTGATGAGTCGACTAGGGAAAATGGGTTAGTCGACTACAAGGGTCTATTAGTTGACTATATATTCTGTCAAGTCGACTATATAATAGTAGGGGGTTTTTTTCTTGCGGGCCCGGGGGGGCACGTGCCACCCTGTGCCACCCCCTGGCTCCGCCACTGTAATGGGGAGTTATTCCCCATTATGTGAAGAGAAAATGGGGTGCAACTGACCAAGTTTGTGGCTGTCAGTTATAACAGAAATGCGGGTCTCGCGCTGGACGTGGACTTTACTTTGATGTTGAGACGCGGAGCTTACAGGCTCTATCTGTGTTAGAACGCGGAGCTGCTCAGGCTCGCGTTTGAGTTAAAATGCGACCTTCGCGTCTGACGACCTCCGTGTCTGACAAAGGATGCGAGGTCCGCGTCTGACGACTTTCGCGTCTGACAAAGGATGCGAGGTCCGCGTCTGGCGACCTCCGTGTTAGAGGTTGGAATGTGACCTCCGCGTCTGATAGAGGACGCGAGGTCTGCGTCTAGCATTAGAACACAAGGTCTGCGTCTGGCGACCTCCGTGTCAGAGGCTGGAACGTGGGGTTCGCATCTGGCATTGGAACGCGACCTCCGCGTTAGAAGCTGGAACGCGGGGTCTGCGTCTGGGAGATTCGCGTCTGAGGCTTTATCCGTAGTAATTTTTTGATAGCCTATAGAACCTCCTCCAAAGTTTTCGAAACTTCGCGGTTGACTGAGACGGATGTCAAAATACTTTGGACTTTAGTTGAATCTAGGCTTCATGTAATCGGACTGGCATTCTTCTGCGAGGCAGTCTTCTGTGGTGCCCTGAGCTCGATCCCGTCTGGATGGTGAACTTCATGAGTGTACTGTTGAACTTCTTGAAGCCTCCAGAAAAGATCATCACAAGTGTCTTAGAAACTCAGTCTAGCACTTGTTATGAGCATTGGTTTGCTTGGTGTACTTTAAGCTGGTGGAGTTATCAATTGCTCTTGCCAGTGTACTATTGAACTAATTGCAGAAGCAGAGACATACTCTTTGTATTTGAAGAGGGAGGATGCAGTTCTCACAGACGCGGTTCTGGCACATTGATCAAGTGGAGACGCGAACTTCACCAAAATTGAGACGCGACTCTCAATTGTTGTAGAGACATGCTTCTCAATTGCTGTAGAGACGAGGCTCTCAATTGTTGTAGAGATGCAGTCTTTATTTGCTGTTGAGATGCGACTCTTAAGCTCGTTGAGACGTGGCTCTGTACTTGATACACGAATGTCACGCTCAAAAATTCTTTGAAAGAGTTTTAATTGCCAGAGGTGTGATATTAACTTAGCAAATTAAATAACTCTACTGGGAGAATTTGAGAAGGTTACTGTCAGAGATGTGATGTTAACTTGACAGTGGGATCAGAACTTGTGATATGAATAAGTTTTGTGGACTTACTATTCTATTGATGAGAATAACAAGTGGAGTTTGATCCGCTGGGGATTATGCCAGAGTCTATCGTCAGAGGTTTAGTGTTAACATGACTAGAACTCTGCTGGGAATGAAAGTTTGCTATTAGAGGTGTAATGTTTAACATAACAACGATTGATTTTGCGATCTACGCAATTTAAGTGGACCTGTCATTCTATTGAAGAGAATGACAAGTGGGATTGGATTTGTTGAAGATTCATAGAGATTTTTATCGTCAGATTGTGTAATGTTAACGTGATGGTTTGAGTTTGCAATTTGAGAAAATTAAATTGTCAGATGTGTGATATTAACTTGACAAAGATGTGTGCTAGAGGTGTGATATTAACTTAGCACCACGAAAGTCTCATTTTCACTGAGAAAGATCGTTGTCATAGGTGCAATGTTAACTTAACAATGAAATGCATGCTAGAGGTGTGATGTTTAACTTAGCATTGAAAGATCTCATTTTTACTGAGAAAATCGAGGAGATCACTGTCATAGGTGTAATGTTAACTTAACATCGATTGATTTTGCGATATGAGCAACTTTGGTCAGAAGTGTAGTATTAACTTAACCAAGAGATTCTGCGATTTATGCAGTTTGGTGGACTCGCTGTCCTATTGAAGAGGACTGACAAGTTAAAATTTTGGTCAGAGGTGTGATATTGACTTGACCAGGATTTGTCTTACGAGTGGAGCAAGTTTGGTCAGAGGTGTGATGTTAACTTGACCGGGATTTGTCTACTGTTAGAGGTGTGATTTTGAATATAACAGTATTTTGAGTAGACTTGTCATTCTATTGAAGAGAATTGACAATTTGAAATTTTACCCCGGAGAAACATCAAAGCCTTGCTGTCAGAAGTGTAATGTTAACATGACAGGTTTGATATGTAATTATTTTGCTGGAAAAACAGGCATTTTGTGGTCCTACCATTTCGTGGGTGGAATTGGTAAGGGATTTTGGAGGGAATTTTAGGGAATGAGTTGTCAGAGGTAACTGTTAACATGACAAATATTGATTTCCCTAGAAAATAAAGATTTACTGTTAGAGGTGTAATGTTTAACATAACAGTAATGAGATTTTGCGATTTAAGCAATTTAAGTGGACATGTCATTCTATTAAAGAGAATGACAAGTAAGACTAAACCCGTCGGGATCTAAATATTTCTTTACCGTCAGAGGTGTGATATTAACTTAACAGATCAAATTGAATCTCGTCAGCGGTGTGATATTAACTTGACAAGGATGTGAGATAGAGGTGTACTGTTAACTTAACTCCATAATAACTTCAGTTTCATTAGGGAGACTGAAGATATCACTGTCATAGGTGGTGTTAAACTTGACAGTGGAGGTAATGCTAGAGGTGTGATGTTAAACTTAGCATTGATCATCTCGACTCTGATACGGAAGTTCGAGGGAAAGTCATTGTCATAGGTGTATTGTTGAACTTAACAATGAATTAGATGTTAGAGGTGTGATATTAAACTTAGCATCGCTTGTCTCAGCTTCTATATGAAAGCCTAAGGAAAAGTGACTTTCAGAGGTTTAATATTGAACTTGGCAGCAACTTAATCACTGTTAGAGGTGTAGTATTAACATAACAGTAGTTTGTCAGAGGTATAATGTTAACATGACAGTAGTTGGTTTGCGAAATGAGCAATTCTGAGGACTTGTCATTATATGATGAGAATTGACAAGTGGAGTTTGAAATGTCAAAGGTGTAGTATTAACTTGACAATTTGGTTGATTTGTGATTCCATGTAGAGGAGCGACAAGTGAAGCTAGTACTCGCTGGAGAGTATTGAAACTTTCCATTGTCAGAGGTTTGATATTAAACTTAACAATGATTGTATTTGTGGACCTACCACTCTATGGAAGAGAATTGGTAGGGAATTTTGGTGAAAAATAAAACGAACTATCAGAGGTTTAGTATTAACGTGACAATCATTGATTTCCTAGAGGTATTAACTTGACATAATTCACTGGGGATTGAAAAATCTAGTTTGTCAGCGGTTTATTGTTAACATGACAAATCCTAGTTCATTTCATTAGGGAGATGAACACAAGTATTTTGTGGCCCTACCAATCTGTGGATAAGAATTGGTAGGAGATTTTGGAGGAGAGGATGGGACCAAGTACCTCAAGGTTTTTAGCAAACCTTCTACTCAGACTCGTGTTTTCACGTCGGAGAAAGGACGTGAGGTTCGCGTCTGACGACTTCCGCGTCTGACTGAGAAAGGACGCGAGGTCCGCATCTGGCGACCTCTGCGTCTGATATTGGAACGCAGGGTCCGCATCTGGCGACCTCCGCGTTTGACTGAGAAAGGACGCAAGGTCCGCGTCTGGCGATCTCCGCGTTTGACTGAGAAAGGACACGAGGTCCGCGTCTGGCGACCTCTGCATTTGACTGAGAAAGGACGCGAGGTCCGCGTCGGCGACCTCCGCGCGAGGTCCGTCTGACATTGAAACGCGAGGTCTGCGTGTCTTGGAGGAGTTTGAGTTTGAAGTCTTACAAGCTGATACTGACGACCCAGTCATCTAAAAGTTGCAGTGACAATCAAAGAGCACCGCCGAGATGAACTTCTCGCATTGGCACTCGAACCCATGGGATAAGAGCTTCTCAGTTCATATTTAAACTTGGCCTCTTGGGGCTGAACGCGAACTTCGCGTTTGGTGCCGAAACGCGGGGGTGAAAGCGACCTCTGTTTGCTGATGGTGAGCTTGACGTCTTTGTCGACGATCAGCAATCCGTTTGGCTTGCAGGAGTTGATACGAACCCCCTGCAAATTGAGTTTGCTGAGCCTTGGGAGAAGTTTTGCGGCGAGATTTGCCTTCATCGTCATTGGCCTCGCGGGTCTCGTAGGAGACATTGATGCGGGCCACATATGCTGTTGCAACCACTCTTGTCTGCTGACGATGAGTGCAACGCCTTCGCCGTCTCTCGACATTTCGATTGAGTCAAAGAGGTTGTTGAGAAACCCCGACATCCGGAACTGGAAGTGCCTTGATAAAAGGATGGAGGGGAGATTGGTCTCTATTGCCATCTTAACCGTGGGTCATGGCGCGGGTCTCTAAAAAGACGTTGGGCTGACCATGTTATCTCCACGGGAGACTCCCGAAGCTTAGGGAGAGTTCAACTTCTCTTAGTCGAATTCGATCACAAGCGATCCGATTGTGAATCCAAGCATCTTGACGTCGGCTTGCGCCACCACTTTCTCGTTGGTTGAGAAAGATCATTGTCCCCAGCGGAGTCGCCATCTCTTGTACGCGTCAGAAAAATCACAATTGCAAAATTCTTTAAATTGAATAGAAGATTACAACGGATACAATCTGATTACAAAAGAGAGGGAATCTCTTAATTGATTCTCCTCTTTATTTAAAGCTGGGTTCTTCACGTGGCGGTAGAGAGTGAGTCTTGTTCCCCGTTGACCGGCCAAACGTCAAGTTTCTCTTGTGGATCCTCTCTTTGGATCTACTGGTGGAGTAGCACAACTCCTATCAGTAATGGAATCTCAAAGAGATTTAAAGAATTTGAACTTAGCAAGTTAACAAAAAGAGTTGAACTCTTCTCAGGCTACAAGAGCTTCGAGGCTGAACTCTGCAGAGGTAGCTCTCCTCCTCTGCCATGGCTTCTTGGATTCCTCCATCGGAACTCTCCTCCTCAGCCTTTTTAGAAGAGGTCCCCTCCCCTGAGCCTTTTTTCTTCTCTAGCTATTCATAGCTATTTATAGAGGAATTGGGGTGTAACCAACCCCTTAAATCTCTCCATAATGGGAGGAGTGTAACCAACCCCTTAAATCTCTCCATAATGGGGAGTTATTCCCCATTATGTGGAGAGAAAATGGGGTGTAACTGACCAAGTTTGTGGCTGTCAATTATAGCAGAAATGCGGGTCTCGCGCTGGACGCGGACTTTACTTTGATGTTGAGACGCGGAGCACACAGGATCGCGTCTGTGTTAGAACGCGGAGCTGCTCAGGCTCGCGTTTGAGTTGAAACGCGACCTTCGAGTCTGACGACCTCCGTGTCTGACAAAGGATGCGAGGTCCGCGTCTGACGACTTTCGCGTCTGACAAAGGATGCGAGGTCCGCGTCTGGCGACCTCCGCGTCAGAGGTTGGAATGCGACCTCCGCGTCTGACAGAGGACACGAGGTCTGCGTCTGGCATTGGAACACGAGGTCTGCGTCTGGCGACCTCCGCGTCAGAGGCTGGAACATGGGGTCCACATATGGCATTGGAACGCGACCTCCGCGTCAGAGGCTGGAACGCGGGGTCTGCGTCTGGGAGATTCGCGTCTGAGGCTTTGTCCGTAGTAATTTTTTGATAGCCTATAATATGTTTCAATATCTAGTTTTTGTATATGATCAAGTTTTTGATAAATAGTTTTCATTTTGAAGTCTTCTCAAAAAAACTCTTGAAGACAAAAATAAAATAAGTTTTGAAAACACAGTTTTTGTTTCAAGCTTAATTTCTAATGCCTCAAAAATAGTTCAAATCATTGTAATATGGGTTGATCCTTGAATCAAACATATTTGTATTTCAAGTACTTATATAAACTTATTTTTGTGGATTTTATGTGATTTATGGGATTTTATAGGTACTAAAAAGACCAAGTTTTCAAATCCAAAATCCCAGCCTGAGGATGTTCACAGATACGTGCACACTGCCTTGGCCTAGGGCCAGTCGACCGTCCGGTCGACCGATCCTGGTCCCGGTCGATCGATCGGTCGACTGACCAGAGAGTTTACTCTTTGGTTCTGGCCTCGGTCGACTGGGCGGTCGACCGACAGGCAAATTGCCTTGGGGCGGACAACCAAAACCCCTACTGTCAGAAATCTGACCGTTGGCCGGTCGACCGGGCGGTCGACCTACAGGTCTTTCTGGACCTGTTTGGACCCCCAACTGCTATATTTTGAGAATCTTATAAATATCGGTTCCTTAGCTTGTTTCTCCTAAGATTTTCAAGAGCAATTTTCCCTATCTTCTTAAGTGTTTTCATAAGTTTTAAAAAGAAGTTTTTGTGCCAAAAATTCTCTTATCTTTATTTGTTTTCAAAGTTTTAAAAAATCAAAGAAAATCAAGTTTTTAGGAATTCTATTTTGTTCTTCATTTTATATATCCACCAAGAAGTTTTTTTCAAGTATTTTTGTTGTTTTTATTTTCAAATATTTTGTTTTCTCACATACTTGAGCTATCAACTCAAATCTATTTTTAAAATCTCTGTATTGTGAGAAAATTATTTGTGGTCCTTTGAGATCACCAAGAGAGAGTTTGTGATCATTGGATCACCAAGTTTTATTTCTTCTTTGCTTGTGCTAAGCTTGTACCTTCCCTCTTATGTAGAGGTGATTGTGTAGAGAGAAGAGTTGTATACTCCCTGTGTTGAGTTGTAATTTCTCAGTGGAGGTCCCTTTGTAGAAGGTCCTGTGTGGACATAGTGAAAATCCTTCTGTGTGAAGGCAGGGACGTAGAGCAGTGGTTCGAAGATTAAAACATATTTTGGTATTTGCGTTTGATCCAATATCTCTCAACTCTATCTCTCTTTATATCTTGCATTACCTTATATTGTTTACATCTTATACATGCTTGGTATTGGTTGTGTGCCCACACTTGTGTTGAATCAAGAGAGCTTTTAAAGCACCTCAACTCTTAATCTAGAGGAGTAGTTCCAAAGCCCTTCAAGAGAAATTCGGGTTCACTCTTGGTTACACATAGTGTATTTGCAATTAAGTTTTTAATTTCGCATCATTTGTCCTAGATTAGCTAGTACACCTATTCACCTCCCCTCTTGGTGTATTTCATGGTGATCTTACTGTTATACGATGGTGAGGATATGGTTAGATGTAGCTGACTGTTTATGTGAGACTCATATATATAGGTAACTAGAGGATGGACATACTGATAACATAAAAGACTAGAGTAGATCGACAAGAATGAGATTACTGATTACTGATTTATTGAGGTGATGGTATACTACATCAGATACTTTGACATGAATTGATATTCACAATGATTGTATTGAGACTATACATTAATGGATCAATTACTATTGTATCCTAGTGTAAATGGAAGAGATGTTGGTCAGTTCTCACGGTAATATTGTCCACATTGTTATTGTTACATCATTGATTTTTTTTTTGTCACTATATCATCCCAGTAATTAAAATAACATGGATATTGATTACTTTAAATAATAATGTAAATATACAACTTACACTGGGATTGAAAAAATTGATGGAGGAGACAACATCTGTATTTTGGGTGGACCTAAAATACAGGTTGCGCAGCTGAGATACGGTTCCACTGCAGGGTTCCAGGGGATGACTGGCATCTCGTACTGTTCACATTGTTATTGACTACCTAGCGGTAGGACCTAGTTCAGCGCCAAGCAATTGGGCCGTGGTTCCGGGTATATACGGAACCTACGTAAAGCATGGACAATGTCTCCATTCGATCAGTTTCAATAACTTAGGACCCTGATTGACATGTGTAGTAGGCGTAGTATGGGATGCGTCTATTACATGTGACAGTTGGTATTCGCTGATATAATTAATAATAATAAACTGTTATTGTGTACTATGATTGACTGTATTCACCTGACTGTACTCATGTAAGATATGACAGATATCTGATACATGTATACTACGTTAGACACTGATGGTACACTTAGCCTCATTGGACATTTGATTTCTGCACTTACTGACTTTATTGCTTTCTATTCATATTTCATATGTTATTTCTGTCTTATTCCAGTACATTTTGTCATTATATACACACTGTTTATATGCACGAGCACTTTTTCTTTATCTTACACACTCATTAGGTCACTTCTGATGACCCTGGATTTGCACGTCCAGATACTGGATGTTTTATGTTATTGATCAGGTGTTCGATGAGACAGGACATGTTGCGAGGAGCTGGAGTTTCTCTCTATCTATTCTGATATTCTTGTCTTCCTTTTAATTGTTGTTGATTCTGTAGTTTTCTTGATTATCTATACATTGCTATCAGTCATTACTCGTGTTTATATGATCTTATGTGTGGACATCCATATGTAGTATTGCAGTGATATTGATTTATCGTAGTAGATTTTATAACTTGTTCAGGTTACTTTAGGCTTAACGTGTATTGTGAGATATTTTCCTTACATATATACATCGCTGACTCTCGTCGCGACTCCGTTTCTACGTATTTTGGGAATCGGGGCGTGACACTATAAATTTGGGACTTTTGGTCAGGTTTTTAAGAAGATTTTTACAAGTGTTTTTAAGATCTCTTCTACATAGTTTCTCAACAAATTTTGAGCTTCATTTCCATATCAATTAGAGAGTTCATCAAGAGTGTTTCTCTTGTGTTTTCAAAAGTATTTTCTTGAGATTTTCACTTCCACATCTATTTTGCACACAAGATTGAGCTATCCATTGTTATATCCATTCTCTAATATCCTTATTATGAGAGTGTTTGTTTATGATCAAGAAGTGATCACAAAGTTTTCATATTTGTATTTGGGGGAGTTAGAGGTTACGGTTTCGACAAGCTTGCGGGCTCGCGTGTGTTTTTCTTGCCGGAACATTTGAGGGACTTGAGGGGCTAAGAGTTCTCGAAGGAGCTCGTTGTAGGTGTTGCGGCATCAAGTGATCTTGCGAGATCATTTTTAGTGAAAATCCTTCATTGCGGTGAAGGTAAGGACGTAAAGTAAGTGGCTCGAATCTCGAAACAATTCTTCCGTGTTTGCGATTGCTCATCTTTCTCTCAACTCACTTGTGTTTATATCTTGCATGCTTATTATACTTGTGCTCATCTATTACATGCTTGATATTTATTTGTGCTTAATTGATATACTTGCTTGGGTTGTTTGATATCTAGCATTGTTATTATTACTCATTCTCTACATGCTTGATATTTTTGTGTGCTCACATTTGTATTTACCAAGAGAGTTATAGTAGCGCCTCAACTCTTAGTCTAGAGGAATCTTGAGGAGAAAGTTCAGAGCCCTTCACCGGGAATTCAACTTCACTCTTTTGTTATACATTGTGTGTTTGTTTTAATTTGCATAATAGTTTTAATTATGCATTGTTTCGCATTAAATTAGCACATCACTTATTCACTCCCCCCTTCTAGGTGACTTTCATATAGGGGTGATTTGTCGTTATCCACAGCTACTTGCTGAGCTGAGGGTCGTTACAGAGTTTTGATGAATGAGAGAATAAAGGTGCACAACTGCCTTCGCGATTAAAGATATTCATCTCAATCTGCTACTGAGATGGATGGTGTGGATGCCACGTGACGAGATTACTGACTCTGAGTTGAGATGTCTTCAGGAGATAGCATGGCTTCGGGGTTGTGAGTGAGGGCTGCCGTCGGATTTAGGCGTGGTTGAGATTTCAAAATGGGGATCCTGACAGCTTCCCCATGACGTGTCGTGATCCTGGCACGTTACAAGAATCCAACTAGCAGACAAGTGAAAAATCGGTATCGCCTGCAAGACTGACTTCACCAACACCAGCTTTCCAGCCATAGACAATAGTTGCTTTCCATGTCTTCAATTTGACCCGAACTCTATCAAGCAATGGCTCAATTTCAGACATTCGTAACTGATTAATTCCTAAATATTTCATAGGCAATGAGCCATGTTGGACTGCAAGGAATCGACTAACTCGCCTTCTTATCCTCCTGTGGACCCCCCTTTATCAGACGATTTTTGCGAAATAACCAGTTGTCCCACTATCCTCACAACGCCGTTGCACAACACCATGTAGCTTCCTGCTGGCGCTCATCTCTGCATCACAAAATAATAAGCATTCATCCGCATACATTAACTGAGCTAATCTCTCATCCAAAAATCCAACATTGTACCCAACTGTCTCATGTTCAGCATTAGCTTGCTTCATCCTTCGTATTAACATTTCTCCTTCGAAAATAAATAAATATGGGGATAGCATGCCATGAGCATTTCCACAAAATCTGAATGAAAACCAAACTTGAAAAAAGGCCTGGAAAATTATGCTTTCTGACAGTATTCAGAACTCAAGATCTCGGCATCCAGCTAACGTGTTCAATCAACAATGTCAAATTAAGGAACTTGAAAAAAAAAAAATAAAAAGAATCCAAACATACTTACTAGCTTTTTCTCTAATTTTTTTAATAAAAAATCGGGTCAGATCAGGTCGGACCAGATCGGGCTTGCCCGGCCCTGCCGACCGGGACCCGGGCATGATCCCGGGCCGGGCCGATCTGTTTTTTCGGGCAGGCCTGGGTCGTCGGGAGGCCGGACCAACCCTGCCCGTTCTCACCCCTAAATGAATTTGCCACTTATCGGAATAAGAGAAATAGAAGAAGACTCTCGCTGCGGAGGCGATGATAACGAAAGAAACGAGACACTGCCAACCATAATATCTTTTTCAAGAACATCCCATCCCATGCTTATGAAAAATGCTCCAATCATACCATCGGGTCCTGGGGCTCCCTCTCTGCGGGGATGTCTTTCACAACCTTTTCCACCTCGTAAAAGGACCGAATCAAAGAATCATTTGCAACAACGGAAGAGATTAAAGTAGGAATGCAAGATAAATCCAAAGAAGATTGAATATGACAGAAAATATTAAGAGTGTGTTAAAAATTCTAGACACGTGGGAAAGGAATTTTTCACATAGAACTCAAGTCATTTCTTATCACCGCGAGGAGGCGAAGAATCTCTTGCCCCTGTTTTCGTGTCTGTTAGGCCTGTTTGGTTAAGGGTAGAAGTGAGGAAGTGAGGAAGTAAGGAAAGTAGCAATAATTCTTTTTAAACTTGAGAATTGGTTAATAAATTTTTAGATATTTGAATATTGTTGGTAAGTGTGATTTGGAAAATGTTTTGTCTTTTCCAGTGTTTGGATGGTAATGTGGAAATAGAATTGGAAAAGTTGACCATAAAATAATATTAAAATAAAAATTAATTAAGAAAAATAAAAAATAGACTGTAATTAGAATGCAAGTGAGATTTTTATATGGTCAAAAAATTAACTGTTTTGTGTTACAATTTATTACAAATGAGATTTACATGACCACAAAATTAACTGTAGCACTCTGAAAATGAGGAAATAGTTGTGTAAACGTAAAAAAATAAAAGAAAAAGAGATTTTCTTATTTTTCTTTTCCGGTATTGGATAGATAAGGAAGTGAGCAATTATACTTTTCTATTTCTTTGCTTCCGCCCACTTCCTTGCAACCAAACAGCCTTACATAAAAACAAATTCTCCCTCTTTATTCTGTTTGGAGAACCTAAGAAACCAACAGTAATATTCCACCTACTCAAGTTAATAATATACATGGCAAAACTTAGCTTGCACTCATCTTCTCCGACTGATATCAATCCCCACAATAAAATGGCAGACTTCACTCCCAAGGAAAGCCACAGGGCACTAAAACGTGAGTGTTAATTAGGTCTGTTGTGGGCTCAGCAAGGGGAGGGTCACATGTGACTGCCTTTATTTTTCTGCTGCATGCCAGAGACCCGACTTTCACTTTTGAATCAAATAAGAAAACAGAGTTTAATCAAAGAAGATTCCACAGTTCTTGTTAATTATGAGGGTTAGGTTCTGACTTTTTTGATTGGGTGGGTAACATTACCTTTACTTCAGTAGAAAGTAATGCATTAAAAAATTAACCACTTTGAAAAAGGGCACCCTCACTTTGTAGGAAGAGGGAGGAAGTCGAGAAAGTTCGACAGATTCAGAAATTCAGCAGCAGTAGAAACAGCAGCACAACAGGCGCACGGTCGACCAGCCGGTCGACCGTCGGCAGAAGCAGCAGAACATTGTAGGAAGAGGAAGGAAGTCGAGGAAGTTCGACAGATTCAGAAATTCAGCAGCAGCAGAAACAGCAGCACAACAGGCGCATGGTCGACCGGTCCGATCGACTGTCAGCAGAAGCAGCAGAACGGTCGACCGCCCGGTCGACCGTCGTGCACGCAGACATGCACAGGAGTAGCGATCGACCGGTCTGGTCGACCGCAGAAGGAGAGCGGTCGACCGTGCGGTCGACCGACTGAAAGTGCCTAACTCTCGGTTAGGTATGGTCGACCGGCCCGGTCGACCGGTGCATAGGGTCGGTCGACCGACCAGTCGGGTCGGGCTGCTTCGGGAGAGCGCTGATTTGAAGGGTATTTAGGAGCTAATGAATTTCTAGGGTTTAATGTGAGAGAGAAAAGAAAAGAGACAGAGCTCTTTTGATCTCCATTACTGTAAACTTGTATTGATTCACCAAAATCAATAGAAATCCCCTTTCTCTTGCGCCGAGGACGTAGGCAATAAGGCCGAACCTCGTTAAATTTGTTTTGTGCTCTTTCTCTGGGATTGTGTGCTATTTACTGTGGATTGTATTGTTCTTCGTGCATCTAAGATTTAGGGTTTCCTCTTTATGGTTGTTATCGGCGCGCAACAAGTGGTATCAAAGCTTCCTAGGTTCTTCATGGGATTTCTGGCGATTCGGAGGGAATCGGGTGCTGATTTGGTGGAGATCGTGTGTCGATCTCAGATCAGCGGTAGTCTTGTTCGTGGGATCGTGTGTCGATCTCAGAACAACGCAAGGAGTGCTCAAGGAATCATTGGAGGAGTAGATCTGGTCAGAAACTCATTCTAGGGTTTCGTGAGAAGGTAAAAATCTAATTTTTATCGAATTTATGTATCTATCTCCAGTTGGTTTTCCGCATACATAGAGGATCTAGTTAGATAGATGGCAGAAGAAAGTACATCAGTAAGGACCATGAATCCTCATCCGAGGATTGACGTGGTGAAGTTTAGCGACACTAACAATTTTGGGATGTGGAGGTGCGAGGTTATGGATGCCCTAAATGCATCGAACCTCGAGGATACTCTACTTCTGGAGAAGAAGCGAAGTACAACCACTGATGAAGAGTGAGAGAAGATGAACAGGTCTGCGTGTGGCTTGATTAGATCGTGTCTAACACAAAACATCAAATATCTTGTGTTACACGAGACATCTGCGAGGCAGTTGTGAGAGATCCTTGAAAAGAAATATCTGACCAAGAGTATCGAATCTAGATTGCAGCTAAAGAGCAAGCTGTACGGGTTTCAGATGAAGAAGGGATGCTCCGTGAATGAACATATAAATCGCTACACGAAGCTTCTTACGGATTTGGTCAATGTGGATGTCAAGGTAAATGAAGAAGACAAGGCAGTAATCCTCTTGAACTCTCTCCCGGCGGAAGAGTATGAGACATTCACCTTAACCTTCATTAATGGGAGACAGACACTTGACTATCATGAAGTGTCGTCTGCTTTGACAAATTATGAGACGAGGAGAAAGGAGAGACAGCCTTCTCAGTCAAGCTCATCAGCAGAGGCGCTAGCAGTAAGAGGCAGGGGTTCATCAAGGAAGGGCAAAAATGAAAGAGGAAGATCGAAGTCCAGGCCGGGTTTTAGGGATCTGAAGAAGAACCAGTGTGCCTTCTGTAGAGAATTAGGGCACTGGAAAGTGGACTGTCCAAAGTTCAAAGGGAAGAAGAAGGAGTCGAAGACTGAGGCAAATCTTGCAAAGGTGGTTAATACTCAGAGCAGTAACTCACAGGCAGATGGATCAAACTCAGACTCGTCGGTGTTCTCATTCTCAGTCACTACTCCCATCGTAGGCTACTCAGGAGAAAATGAGTGGATTTTGGATACTGGTGCTACATACCATGTATGCCCTAATCGGGATTGATTTTCTAGCTCTGAGAAGCTGGAGGGGTGTTCAGTCGTTATGGGCGATGATCATCCATGTATCATAGAGGGTATAGATACAACCCAAATCAGGATGTTTGATGGGATGGTGAGGGAACTGAAGGAAGTGAGGTATGTACCTCAATTGAAGAGAAGCCTAATCTCTGTTGGAGCTTTGGAGTCATTGGGCCTTGTGGTGTCAATTAAGGAAGGAGTCCTGAAGATGACCAAAGGCTCGATGGTGGTATTGAAGGCCGATCGCCGGAACAATCTATACTACTTGAAGGGTAGTACTGTGATAGGGCAAGTGGCGGCTTCTACCGTTCAGATGAAGACTCAACCAGGCTGTGGCACATGAGGCTGGGACATGCAGGAGAAAAGTCACTGCAAACTCTTGCAAGGCAAGGGTTATTGAAGGGTGCCGGAACCTGCAAGATGGAATTCTGTGAACACTGTATCATTGGGAAGAAGACTAAGGTGATTCGGCACAGCAACACATTGCACCGAGGGGAGTCTTGACTATGTTCACACTGATGTCTGGGGACCTACCAAGACTGCATCAATTGGAGGTAACCATTACTTTGTGTCGTTTATTGATGACTATTCTAGGCGTTGCTGGGTATGTACCATGAGACACAAAGGAGAAGTCCTAGAACTGTTTGTGAAGTGGAAGAAGAACTTGGAGAGAAGCACGGGAAGGAAAATCAAGGTCCTCCGTTCTGATAATGGATAAGAATACAAGTCTGATCCTTTCCTTCAGCTATGTCTTGATGAGGGCATAGAGAGACACTTCACAGTGAGGGAGACACCGCAACAGAATGAGGTAGCAGAGAGGATGAACAGGACTTTGCTAGAGAAGGTACGGTGTATGTTGTCCAATACCGGTTTATCGAAGAACTTCTGGGCTGAGGCTTTGGCGTATGCATGCTACCTTGTGAACAGGTTGTCGTCGTCTGTGATAGGGAGAAAACTCCTCTCGAGGCTTGGTCGGGAAAAATAGCTGCTGACTATGATTTGCTAAGGGTGTTTAGTTGTCCAGCCTATTATCATGTCAAAGATGATAAGTTAGACCCAAGAGCAAAGAAGGGTGTGTTCGTCGGTTTCAAGAGGGGAATCAAAGGGTTCAAAATTTGAGATCCAACGGACAAGAAGTTTCTTCTCAGTAGGGATGTCACTTTTGATGAGGCTTCTATGCTGAAGCCTAAGGTCTCTCAGCAGGTGGAGACTAGCAAGACCAAGAAGGTATCGCAGCAGGTGGAGAATGATGCAAATCCACCATCTCTAGAGAGTTCAGCATCGGTGAGGATCATACCTAGGGTGACACAGGGAAGTGATCAAGCAGGTGAAGAAGATGCTGATGATGAAGAGGGTCAAGAACAGGTTATGGCTGATGTTCCTGACTCTATTGCAGTTGGAAGACCAAGGAGAACCACAAGGAGACCAGGTTGGCTCACTACAGACATGGTCGTGGCGTATGCACTTCCGGTCGTTGAGGAGACTATTCCATCTACCTTCAGAGAAGCTGAAATTAGTTCAGAGTTTAGGATGTGGAAAGAAATCATGAAAGAAGAGATGAAGTCTCTCTACAAGAACGACACTTGGGAACTTACTAGGTTGCCCAAAGGGAAGAAGGCTATAGGCTGTAAGTGGGTGTATGCTAAGAAGCAGGGATCTCTCAAAGAAGATTCAGTGCGCTACAAGGCCAGATTGGTAGCAAAAGGTTATGCTCAGAGGGAAGGAATTGACTACAATGAGGTATTCTCACCTGTTGTAAAGCATTCGTCAATTCGTATTTTATTGGCTTTGGTGGCACAGTACGAGTTGGACCTTGATCAACTCGATGTAAAGACCGCCTTTCTCCACAGCGATCTAGATGAAGAGATCTACATGACTCAGCCAACAGGGTTCAAGACTGCAGGGAAGGAAGAAATGGTGTGTAAGCTGAAGAAGTCGCTGTATGGACTAAAGCAGTCTCCAAGACAGTGGTACAAGCGGTTCGACAGCTTCATCAGAGGGAAGAAGTACACACGCAGCCACTATGACCCATGTGTGTAATACAACAAGCTACCGACAGGAGAATATATCTATTTACTTCTATATGTAGATGATATGCTGATTGCTTCAAGGTCTAGATCTGCAATTGATGCACTGAAGAGGGATCTATCTTCAGAGTTTGAGATGAAGGACCTTGGTGAAGCTAGGAAGGTGCTAGGCATGGAAATCACAAGAGACCGAAGGGTTGGCAGGGTGAGCTTGACGCAGAAGGGGTATTTGTAAAAGGTACTACAGAGGTTCAACATCGGCAAGGATGCGAAGTCTGTAAGTATACCTATGGCTTCTCATTTCAAATTATCTGCTAAGATGTCTCCGAAGAATGTTCAAGAACGTGAGTATATGACTCACGTCCTATATGCTAGCGCAGTCGGTAGTCTTATGTACGCTATGGTGTGTACGAGACCAGATCTATCACAAGTTGTCTCTATGGTCAGTAGATATATGCATGATCCGGGACAGGGTCATTGGGAGGCAGTGAAGTGGATCTTGAGGTACATCAAAGGAACCATTTATATAGGTCTGGTATTTGAGAAGGACTCCACAGGGAAGCAGGATTGTATCGGATATGTAGATTCCGATTATGCTGGTGACCTTGACAAGCGCCGGTCTACAACAGGGTATTTCTTTACATTCTCTCAAGCACCGGTGAGTTGGCGCTCCACACTACAGTCTACCGTCGCATTGTCTACCACAGAGGCCGAGTATATGGCCATGACGGAGGCTATGAAGGAGGCAATTTGGCTTCAAGGCTTGCTTGATGATTTGGGAGTGGAACATGATCTGCTGAAGATCAACTGTGACAGTATGAGTGCTATTTACTTAGCCAAGAACCAGGTCTATCATGCACGGACGAAGCACATCGACGTCAGGTTCCATTTTGTTCGGGAGATTCTAGATGAGGGTGATATTGAGCTGCTGAAGATTCACACATCGGAGAATCCCACCGACATGCTTACAAAGGTGGTGTCAGGAGTCAAGTTTACACATTGCAAGGCTTTACTCCATGTCCTTCATGTAGCTTGAGCTTTTTGAAGCTCATTTGGATGAACTACGGATGGCTTGATCCCTTGGGCAGGGTACGTAGGCAACCACACTGGTGCAGCCACTTTCTGGTCGATGGTCAGTTCGGCTCAGATTTGGAGAAATCTTCACCGAGGTGAAAATTGTAGGAAGAGGGAGGAAGTCGAGGAAGTTCGACAGATTCAGAAATTCAGTAGCAGTAGAAACAGCAGCACAGCAGGCGCACGGTCTACCGATCCGGTCGACCGTCGGCAGAAGCAGCAGAACGGTCGACCGCCCGGTCGACCGTCGTGCACGCAGACATGCACAGGAGTAGCGGTCGACCGGTCCGGTCGACCGCAGAAGGAGAGCGGTCGACCGTGCGTCGACCGACTGAAAGTGCCTAACCTCGGTTAGGCCCGGTCGATCGGCCCGGTCGACCGGTGCATAGGGTCGGTCGACCGACAGTCGGGTCGGGCTGCTTCGGGAGAGCGCTGATTTGAAGGGTATTTAGGAGCTAATGAATTTCTAGGGTTTAATGTGAGAGAGAGAAGAAAAGAGACAGAGCTCTTTTGATCTCCATTTCTGTAAACTTGTATTGATTCACCAAAATCAATATAAATCCTCTTTCTCTTGCCCCGAAGACGTAGGCAACAAGGCCGAACCTCGTTAAATTTGTTTTGTGCTCTTTCTCTGGGATTGCGTGCTATTTACTGTGAATTGTATTGTTCTTCGTGCATCTAAGATCTAGGGTTTCCTCTTTGTGATTGTTGTCGGCGCGCAACACACTTAAGGTTTAAGCAGCAAGAATAATGTATGCTGCCCTTATGCACAACCACATTGTGTTAGAAAAAAATATGGTTACTTCATCAATTTATATTTAACATGTTTTAATTAAGTGAAGTTGTTCCGTTGCAAAACAACGTGAGTGTTGCAATTTGCCCGCACACACATTGACTCATAGGTATTGAAAAAGAGTATCCATATTCAGGGGCGAATGCTGGATTTTTTTTTTTTTTTTTTTTTAGAGGGGACCAAGCAAAAAAATTTGGTGAATAAATGTTTAGAAATTCTTAGAATATTATAAACTCATATGTTAGTTTTCTTTCTAATTTTGAAATTATATAAAAAATTATTATTCTAAAAAAAAAAACAAATGAAAGAGAAATAAGAAAAATACATGTATACCAAATACGATCATGCTAAACTATAAATAAAAAATGTGGATGTGTTCGTATATCAAACTAGAGGATAATATGAAAACAATCTTATAACACACTTGCGTTATCTTCTTATGCTATTTAATACTGTTTACTTTTCAAAACTACATTTGGCGAATCATTCCTAATCTCAAGGAGGCAATTTATTGCGTGTCATTTATAGACATATTTTGGTTATTTATGAGCATGCTTCAAAATGGAATGGTATAATTACTAATTAATTGTCGAATTTTCTAATTAAGAATAGTAGCAATTATAGTATATGGAGAAAATTTCAAGCAGTGCATCCATTATTATCAAATATGAACATAATAATTTTATATATTAGACCAATATTTGTATCTGTATTAATAATTTATAAATACATATACGCAATACATTTAAAACCGCTTTAAATCTGCTATATACATACACAGCACCTTTTAAATTTTAGAGATAAACAGGACACTGATGTTATCTTTTGTCTTCTCTACTCCAAACCAAAATCCACTTCTAGTGTCTTGTGGATCGAAAATTAATTTTGTTTGAATTTTTTTATGTCATAATTTATTAAAAATTAATTTCTTATTTTTTTATCTAGACATAGTAAAGATGAATCAGAAATGAATTCGCGGGTAAGTACTTGAGTTTTATAATAAAATTTAATTATTGATTTAATTCGATTCATACTAATTTCTATTATAGTTTGCATTGGGTATTGTGTGTGATTGACCAACACAATACTATTGTATATTGGTTGGACCCGTTACGTCACGAGCCGCGACGTGAGATTGTTGATATAAATACATGAGTGTTTAATATTTATATCTACTTCATTAGCTCTGTGTGTGTGTGTGTGTGTGTGTGTGTGTGTGTGTGTGTGTGTGTGTGTATATATATATATATATAGGGCTTACTGTACCTCAGCCTGCGGGCTGAGAGAGTTTCTCAGCCTGCGGGACGTGGCTGAATATAGGCCACACATCGGTCGCAGAGTGTGGGCGCCACAAAAAATCAAAAAATCCCGCCTAAACAATCGTGAATCAAAATGACAAAAATACCCCTTTTAAATGACGACTGCGACTTCTAGCATTCAAAAGTAAAAAAACATTCCATGGTCGCAGACTTAATACAGAATAAAGAATACAAGACAAAAAATGCTATCGCATAGCAATGCGACCTCCTTCGGTACTGCGACCAAATTCGCAATCTTCTTTCTCATGCCTTATGTAAAAGAAGTAATTAATATTATATCTACCGTGATACAACACCAGTCTAGAAAAAAAGAGATGCACTAATGTTAATCTCGAGAAAGGAAAGATGTGCACCATACGTAATCTAAAGATATAGCCAAACAATTCTATAAAAAGTTAATTTGTACTTCGGATTCTCCAGCAATAAATCTTCAATTAAATATTTAGTTTTTTTACCACTTCCTACCATACTCAACCCTCACCTGTAACAATTATTATTACTATTCATGTTCTTCCACAATATTGACCTTTATATAATGCTTGTAACTAATATATTACCTCATACCTAAAAAACTATAATTTTGCTCTTCCTTTTCAATTTGATTTCAAAAACTTTCAAAAAAATTCATTCTTGAATCATGTCTTCCCCATCTTCTTCCTCTGAACACTCAGAATTCAACTTCAATCAATCCCCCACCGGTCCTTTGTCTTTAGGATATTCTAGTGAATCTGATACCAGTCTGGACTTCACTCCTTTTGACTATTTCACTACATCAAATAATGTATTAACTGATCCTCCTATTCATGATGATAATGAATTTTTCATGTGCGTTAGTGAAGAAGACATTATTCCTCTGCCACTTGACGGAGACATGCTTGATGAAAGCATGTCCTCTGATGCTGTAGGCTCGCTTCCTAGCAACGGGTCAGACGAAGAGCTTGATAGAGACGATCCATTCTGGGAGTTCATCGGTGAAACAAAAAAAACCTCAAGATGATGAGGAAATAAGTGATGAAGAGGAAGAGCAGAAGAATGAAGACGATGAATCTGCTTATGATGGTGATAATGACGAGGATTAGGATTTCCTGATCTTCTGATATTCAATTATATTTTGTCTTCTTTTAAAAGCTTTTAATTCTATTTTTTTTGTAAGGTCTCTTTCTCACTATATTAACTTATAAGCTCTTTTAATTAAATATCCAAACTGCGACTGCTGCTCTTAAACACTGCGACCATAGTCGCAACCCTACTACGGATGCAATTTATGGTCGCAGTTAATCATTTATCAGTTCCCAATGCGACTTTGGTCGCAATAATGTACTGTTTTGGAGTTCAAAGTAATTTAAAGTTATAGTGTATTAACTTTTAAACTGTTTTGGATAACTGAACAGTCACCTAGGAAGTATACAATTTTGGGAAAAGATACAAAATATATTTGAGAGATATTCACGTGGTCCGAGAGCTTAAACCTTTTGGAATTCCGGGATTAAATACATATAAAGGGTCATGAGTAAAGGATTAAAAACATACTAAGTTATTTTTTGCTCAAACTCGTTACTCTCACTGTTCCGAAAATACATTCAAAAAATGTCTTCACCATCACCACCGTCTTCACCGGAAAGAAGCCAATCATCAAATGATGATTTTATGTTTAGTTCTGAAACAATGTCTCGCTATGGGTCAGAATCTGAGCTTGATACAGACGACCCTTTCTGGGAGTTCATTGATGAACCAAAACACAAACATGAAGAGGAAGAAAGCGACGATGAGACTGTACCTGAAGAGGAGGAAGAGACAGAAGACGAAAGCGATACAGAAGACGAAAGCATGACTCTTGACGACGAATCTGATTACTATGGTGATGACGACGATTAGAAGTTAAAAAATTGTATTTTGTTTTTCTTTTTAAATATATATAAATCTGTTTTCTAAAGTTATTTGTGTGAATTACATTTTTTACTACTATGTATTGGTTGAAATACTGCGACCATGGACGCAGACTTAATAAATACAATGCGACCAAGGTCGCAGTTGCTGGTCTGTAATCTTAATCAACAACACTGCTACCTTGGTCGCAGTTTCTGACCGTAGTCTTTAAAATATAAACTGCGACCTTGATCGCAGTTGTTGGTGTTTAGTCGTAATAAAATACACAGCGAACTTGGTCGCAGTTGCTGATCTTTACTCTTAATCAACAACATCACTGCGACCTTGGTCGCAGTTGGTGGTATTTATAAATAATCAACAACACTGCGACTTTGGTCGCAGTTGTTGAACGCAGTCTTAAAAAAAATAATCTGCAACCTTGGTCACAGTTTTTTGGTCGCAATGTCGACCCTGGTCGGAGTTGTTTCTGTTTGCACTATAGTCTTATGCGACCTTGGTCGCAGTGTGGTCTCTGGTCCAAGTTGTTTTGTTTGCAATGCATGACTGCGACCAAAGGTCGTAGTTTATTAAAAAACAAATATGCTTTTTATTTATTTTCACACATTTATCTCCAGGCATGTGAAAATGATAAAAAAAACGATCTCTTATACAATAAAATTGAGTGTTACAATATAGCAGTAGAAAGAAAACTAAACATCAAAAAGAGCCATTGTTGACTAAGAGCAGTGTTGTTATTGAGGTCTTTTTATTTATGTCCAGGCATTTATCTCCAGGCATGTGAAAATGATACAAAACGCTCTCTTATACAATAAGATTGAGTGTTACAATATAGCAGTACAAAGAAGACTAAATATCAAAAGAACCAAGAAGACTAAACATCAAAAGAGCCCTTGTTGAATAAGAGCAGTGGTGTTATTGACGTCCCCGTGTACTAAAAAACTGTGGACGTCGAGGACCATGACTTCTTCCCTTGTGGACGAATATCGATCAAGTTCACCGGCCAAAATATTCTCCCACAGGCCCAGCGAACCTGAAAAAGGACAATCAAGCTCTGGGTCTTCTTCGTGCATAGGGTCATCTTCATCCATGGAGGCAGGCCCCTGTTAGAGACTCTGAAGAAGGCGGAAATTCTCAGAGCAATTGCTCTCAAATGAACACAGTCTAATTATGGGCTGTTAAAGGGAGAGGGTGAGCCCTATTTATGGGCAGCCCATAATAACAGCTTCGGGAAACAGCGAATGGTGCGCGTTCATCAACGTAGACTTGACGTTAAAAAGATCTCATAAAATCTTTATGACAGGTCGCGTCTCACGGAGTCGGTCCAAGTCGCATCAGACAACAGACAACTTTTCATTTTTCATTTAGATTCAAAAAATGACTTAATCCAAAATAACACTTAATAAAACAAGAACACGGCGACCTTGGTCGCTATGCATGTTAATCTAAAGGAAAACACTTACTTAACGTACTGCGACCAAGGTCGCAGTCCATGTAAAGCGACCTAAGACTGCAGTTGCTGGCCATCTTTATCAACAACAACACTGCGACCTTGGTCGCATTTAACAATGTACACTGCGACCATCTTTATCCTTAACAACACTGCGACCTTAGTCGCAGTTAATAATTATATTACTTCACCCTTAAAATTTTTTAAAATGAAAGGTTGCGACATTGGTTGCAGTTGCTGGTCGCAGACTTAATAAATACACTGCGACCTTGGTCGCAGTTGCTGGACTTTAGTCTTACTCAACAACAACACTGCTACCTTGGTCGCAGTTTCTGACCGTAGTCTTAATAAAATAAACTGCGACCTTGATCGCAGTTGTTGCTGTTTAGTCTTAATAAAATACAAAGCGACCTTGGTCGCAGTTGCTGTTCTTTACTCTTAATCAACAACATCACTGCGACCTTGGTCGCAGTTGGTGGTCTTTATAAATAATCAACAACAACACTGCGACTTTGGTCGCAGTTGATGGCCGCAGTCTTAAAAAAATAATCTCCAATCTTGGTCGCTATTGCTGGTTTTTAGTCTTAATCAACAACAACACTGCGACGATGTGACACGTCACCGAAAGAATTGCTTAGTCGCAGTCTTTGGTCGCAGTGTCGACCCTGGTCACAGTAGTTACTGTTTGCAATGTATCTTATGCGACCTTGGTCGCAGTGTCATCTATGATCATAGTTGTTTTGTTTGCAATGCATGGCTGCGAAAAAGTTCGTAGTTTATTAAAAAAAACAAATATGCTTTTTATTTATGTCCAGGCATTTATCTCCAGGCATGTGCAAATGATACAAAACGATCTCTTATACAATAAGATTGAGTGTTACAAATACAGCAGTACAAAAGAAGACTAAAACATCAAAAAAATCCCTTATTGACTAAGAGCAATCTTCTTCTTGAGGTCTGGTGGCAGCAGAATCAATAAGATTGAGTGTTACAAAGAAGACTAAAAATCAAAGTAGCCAAGAAGACTAAACATCAAAAAAACCCTTGTTGACTAAGAGAAATCTTCTTCTTGAGGTCTGGTGGCAGCAGAATCAATAAGATTGAGTGTTACAAAGAAGACTAAACATCAAAGTATCCAAGAAGACAAAACATAAAAAGAGCCAAGAAGAGCCCTTGTTGACTACTAAGAGCAATCTTCTCCTGGAGGTCTGGTGGCAGCAGAATCTTTCGTTTATGAACATCTCTTCACCAGAAGGTTATCCAGTGAGCATGGAGTTTCCTCGATGTCACTTCTGGGGTAAGAGAGGAGGTTTTTAGACCTCACAGGGAATGCTACCCACCACTATATCCACCACATCCCCCGCCGCCATACCCACTCTGACCATCCGTTACCAGCAAGCTTGACTGGTGCATCAAGTCAGAGAAGATCTCGGTGAGGATTAAGTCCTCGTCAGGGATCATGACTTCTTCCCTTGTGAACGACGAGGACCATGACTTCTTCCCTTGTGGACGATGAGGTCTATGACTTCTTCCCTTGTGGATGAACATCGATCAAGTTCGCAATAGAGTCATCTTCATCCATGGAGGCAGGCCCCTGTTAGAGACTCTGAAGAAGACGGAAATTCTCAGAGCAATTGCTCTCGAAAGAAAACAGTCTAATTATGGACTCTTAAAGGGAGAGCGTGAGCCCTATTTATAGGCAGCCCATAATAACCATAATTAATAGTTCATTAATCAGAATCGTCGGCATTAATGGTCTCCAACCGCCAGCGCCGGTTTGGCATTAAAAGACATTAACGCCTAAACCCAATGAAGAATCGACGCGTGGACAACCGCTTCGGGAAACAACGAATGGTGCGGGGTTCGTCAACATAGACTTGACGTTAAAAGATCTCATAAAATCTTTATGACAGGTCGCGTCTCACGGACTGACTCCAAGTCGCATCACACAACAGACAACTTTTCATTTTTCATTTAGATTCAAAAAATGACTTAATCCAAAAAACAACACTTAATAAAACAACACTTACTTAACGTACTGCGACCAAAGTCGCAGTCCACGTAATGCAACCCTAGATTGCAGTTGCTGGCCATCTTTATTAATAACAACACTGCGACCTTGGCCGCATTTAACCATGTACACTGCGACAAAAGACTTTCGCTAAGGTCGCAGTTTAAATGTACAATGCGACCAAAGACTCTGACTACATTATATTCAAAAAAAATAATTACTTAACGTATTGCGACCAAAGTCGCAGTCCACGTAATGCAACCCTAGATTGCAGTTGCTGGCCATCTTCATCAATAACAACACTGCGACCTTGGTCGCATTTAACCATGTACACTGCGACAAAAGACTTTGGCTAAGGTCGCAGTTTAAATGTACAATGCGACCAAAGACTCTGACTACATTATATTCAAAAAAATAATTACTTAACGTACTGCGACCAAAGTCGCAGTCCATGTAATGCAACCCTAGATTGCAGTTGCTGGCTATCTTTATCAATAACAACACTGCGACCTTGGTCGCATTTCACCATGTACACTGCGACCAAAGACTTTGACTAAGGTCGCAGTTTAAATGTACAATGCGACCAAAGACTCTGACTACATTATATACAAAAAAAATTAAACTATAAAGTAGAATTTTATCGCAGGCTAAAAACATTGATCTGAAAAGATTTTATATTTTCAAAAAAAAATTTATCCCAGGCTGAAAAGGAGAAACTACATCTTTCAAAAAAGAGGTAAAGAAATAAGGCGAAAAGTAATTTATATCCTATAAAGAGCGGCAAAATAAAAGGGAGGAAAAATAATAATAAACAATAAGGAAAAGTTATCATAAGGGGTATTTGGTAATTTAACTTCTCCCTAAAAGCGGGCCGCAAGTCAGTGAGGTGACAAATCGAGCCACGTCACCGCAGGCTGAGAGAGTACTCTCAGCCCGCGGGCTGATATACATTTTTCTCATATATATATATATATAATATATATATATATATATATATATATATATATATATATATATATATATATATATATATATATAGGGGTTACTGTACCTCAGTCTGCAGGCTGAGAGAGTTTCTCAGCCGGCGGGACGTGACTGAATATATGCCACACATCGGCCGCAGTGTGTTGGCGCCAAAAAATCAAAAAAAATAAAAAAAAATCCCGCCTAAACAATCGTGAAACAAATTGACAAAAATACCCCTTTTTTAATTCTAAAGTGGAATAAAGTCATGAACAAACAAAATTTCAGTTGAATATATCTACAGTTATAAAATTCGTAATTTTAATACATCGAAAAATATAATTAAAAAAAATTGGATCAATATAATGTAAAATAAGCAGAAGTATTGAAAATTTAAAAAACATGTCATGGTCGCAGACTTAATACAATATAACAACTGCGACACAGTCGCAATCACTAGTCGCACTCATAGTATAACAAAACGTTTTTATGCGACCTAATACAATATAATTTCAATTTTATATGACAACTGCGACACAGTCGCAATCACTAGTCGCAGTCATTGTATAACAAAACTTCTTTATATAACGTCTGCGACCCTAGTCGCATTCTATCGTACAACAATGCGACCTCCTTCAGTATTGCGACCAAAAAGTCGCAATCTTCTTTCCCATGCCTTATGTAAAAGATTTTTAATATGCGACTAGGGTGGATTAGCCATGCGACCCTGAGATCAATTCGCGTATATCAAATCTTATAAAAATTATTATATTAATTACACTGAATTAAATGAAGTAATTAATATTCTTTCTACCGTGATACAACAACAGTCTAGAAAAAAGAGATGCACTAATGTTAATCTCGAGAAAGAAAAGATGTGCACCATACGTAATCTAAAGGTATAGGCAAACAATTCTATAAAAAGTTAATTTGTACTTCATGTATTAAACCTCTGGAGAAAAAAAGAACTCTTCGGAATCTCCCGCAATAAATCTTCAATTAAATATTTATTTTTTTTACCACTTCTTACCATACTCAACCATCACCTGTAACAATTATTATTACTATTCATGTTCTTCCCACAATATTGACCTTTATATAATGCTTGTTACTAATATATTATCTCATACCTAAAAACTATATTTTTGCTCTTCCTTTTCAATTTGATTTCAAAAACTTCCAAAAAAAATTCATTCTTGAATCATGTCTTCCCTATCTTCTTCCTCTGAACACTTAGATTTCAACTTCAATCGTTCCCCCACCGGTCCTTTGTCTTCAGGATATTCTAGTGAATCTGATACCAGTCTGGACTTCACTCCTTTTGACTATCTCACTACATCAAATAATGTATTAACTGATCCTCCTATTCATGATGATAATGAAGTTTTCATGTGGGTTAGTGAGGAAGACATTATTCCTCTGCCACTTGACGGAGACATGCTTGATGAAAGCATGTCCTCTGATGCTGTAGGCTCGCTTCCTAGCAACGGGTCAGACGAAGAGCTTGATAGAGACGATCCATTCTGGGAGTTCATCGGTGAAACAAAAAAAATCTCAAAAACAGTAAGATGATGAGGAAATAAGTGATGAAGTGGAAGAGCAGAAGAATGAAGACGATGAATCTGCTTATGATGGTGATAATGACGAGGATTAGGATTTCCTGATCATCTGATATTCAATTATATTTTGTCTTCTTTTAAAAGCTTTTAATTCTATTTTTTTGTAAGGTCTCTTTCTCACTATATTAACTTATAAGCTCTTTTAATTACATATCCAAACTGCGACTGCTGCTCTTAAACACTGCGACCATAGTCGCAATCCTACTACGGATGCAATAATTAAAAATAATTCATACGTTATAGGCGGCTGAGACAAAAGATACGGTGAACTGCGACTATAGAATCAGTCCTTATTCAGACAACAGTCAAAAATAAAGAACAAAAAGAATATAAAATAATACGTAAACTGTGATTATACTATCGCTCTCGTTAAATACTGCGACCATAGTCGCGGTACTGCGATCATAGTCGCAGTCCATGATCGCATAATATATGTAAAAACCAATTTAATTGTTCATAGGAGAATCAGACAACATTCACAAAATAAAGAACAAAAAATATAAAATAATACGTAAACTGTGATTATACTATCACTCTCGTTAAGTACTGCGATCATAGTCGCGGTACTGCGATCATAGTCGCAGTCTATGGTCGCATAATATATGTAAACACCAATTTAATTGTTCATAGGAGGATCGGACAAACATTCAGAAATTATACGAAGGACAGTATTTGATGACTAACGGTTGACAATTTATGGTCGCAGTTAATCATTTATCAGTTCCCAATGCGACTATGGTCGCAATAATGTACTGTTTTGGAGTTCAAAGTAATTTAAAGTTATAGTGTATTAACTTTTAAACTGTTTTGGATAACTGAACAGTCACCTAGGAAGTATACACAATTTTTGGGAAAAGGTAAAAAATAAGTTTGGGAGATATTCACGTGGTTTGAGAACTTAAACCCTTTGGAATTCCGGGATTAAAAATATATAAAGGGTCATCAGCAAAGGATTACAAACATACTAAATTATTTTTGCTCAAACTCGTTACTCTCACTGTTCGGAAAATAGACTCAAAAAATGTCTTCTCCACCGTCTTCACCGGAAAGAAGCCAATCATCTAATGATGATTGGATGTATAGTTCTGAAGATAAGCCTCGCTACGGGTCAGAGGATGAGCTTGATACAGACGACCCGTTCTGGGAGTTCATTGATGAACCAAAATACAAACATGAAGAGGAAGAAAGCGAAGAGGAGATTGTCGCTGAAGAGAAGGAAGGGGCGGAAATCGATACGGAAGACAAAAGCAGTCATACTCTTGACGACGAATCTGATTACGATGGTGATGATGAGGATTAGAAGTTTAAAATTTGTATTTTGTTTTTTTAAATATATATGAATCTGTTTTCTAAGGTTAATTTTTAAATAAAGGATATATATGACTTTTTTTTAAATTAAAGCAGTCATACTTTTTTTTTAAAATATATATGACTTTGATCGCAGTTGTTGGCCGAGTCTTAATAAAATACACTGCGACCTTGATCGCAGTTGCTGGTCTTTAGTATTAATCAACAACAACACTGCGACCTTGGTCGCTATGCGTGTCAATATAAAGGAAACACCTACCTAACATACTGTGACCTATAAAATACACTGCGACCTTGGTCGCAGTTGCTGGTCTTTAGTATTAATCAACAACAACACTGCGACCTTGGTCGCTATGCGTGTCAATATAAAGTAAACACCTACCTAACGTACTGCGACCTAAGTCGCAGTCATTGTACTGTGACCCTAGATGCTGGCCCTCTTTATCAATAACAACATTGCGACCTTGGTCGCAATTATCCATGTACACTGCGACCAAAGTCTCTGTCTACATTATATACACAAAAAAAATAAACTATATAGGAGAACCTAGATCTGACAAAGAGAGGTAAGGAAATAGAGGGAAAAAATAATTTATATTCAATAACCTAAATCATATAAAGAGCGGCAAAAAGAAAGAGGGAAAAAAATAATAATAAACAAGTCTGACAACGTGCGCTCCAAAAATTGCCTTTTGGGCAAAAAAATAATAAACAATAAGGAAAGTTAAAGAAAAAGTAGCTTTTCATAAGGGGTACTTGGTAATTTAACTTCTTCCTATAAGCGGGCCGCAAGTTAGTGAGGTGACAAATTGAGCCACGTCACCGCAGGCTGAGAGAGTACTCTCAGCCCGCGGGCTGATATACATTTTTCTCATATATATATATATATATATATATATATATATATATATATATATATATTTTATTAATATTCTTATTTGTTTTATGAAAAGAGATGTGGCTATGTTTATCACAAATAGTAATCAAAATGTGCAGTCTACGAGTATGCATCCTACATGGAGGTTAATTAAGGCATTTTTCTTTTAGTATTTGATATTTTTTAAAATTAACAATATTTAAATTATATCTTATTAATTTAATTCTTCATTGTTCTCGTCAATTGGATAACGTAGTGTGCGGATACTACGTAATGCGATTTATGCGGGAGATCGTTGCATCTCAATGGAATCCCGTTCCAATACATGTATAATCATTTGACATAAAAGTTATTTTTTATTTTTGTTAATATTAAACTAAACACGATACTAATTTTAATATCTTCACAGTATAATAAAAAAAGGATACAGGATGATGAAGTGGATTGATTCACGAAGAATGGGCAGAATTCATTCTAGAGCATGCTTAGTAGTAAGTATTTTTAATATTTCATATATTGTGATACGTGCTTATTTCATATTTCATATTTGTGATACTTGTTTATTATTTTCATCATCTTTTGGTAGGCATCCTTTACTAGGTAGAAGACGGCCCTGAGTGAGACCGGCTAGGTGGTGATGCCCGAGAGACGGCCATGCAGCGTGGTAAGGGTTCAAATAACGCTCTACTAATGTGTATATATTTTAAAATCTATATGTGGCATGGGATGCTTGCATAAGGAGATGTATGTGTGTGTATGGAGGGGCGCGCGCGCGTGTGTGTATGTGTGTGTGTGTGTGTGCGCGCGCGCGCGTGTGCGTGCGCGCGTGCGCGCGCGTGTGAATAATTTTAGGCTGTGTGTGCCGATTGGATAATTGTATCAGTCCAGACTCCTAATTATAAAAGAGATGCTGTCAAAATTTTTAAGAAATTGAAATGAATCTGATTTTTTGTGTATATATGTTTAGTTGTTCATTGTTCTTGAGAATGAATCATTGTTGTTTGTTCGTTCTTGTCGTCTCATGTCATTGTTCTTGAGAGCAGTTCTCTATTTTTTAGAGCAAAGAGCAGCGACAGAGAGCTCTCTGTTGAGAGAGCAGCTCTCTGTTGAGTTGCTCCCTCTGCGAATTTAAAAAAAAAAACTTTTAACATTAATTTCTTTAAGAGTCAGCGTTACATCCATTTTTAACGCCAATTCTTTTCAAAATCGGCATTAAATCCACTTTTTAACGCCAGTTCTTTTTAAAACCGCTGTTAAGAGTCGATTTTTGACGCCGGTTTTAATATGAAACTGGCGTCTATTCTCCTATATGACGCCGGTTTTAAAACATGCAAGTCGGTTGTAAAATCATGTTTAAAGTCAGCTTTTAACCGTCATTAAACATGTATTATGTACTAGTGGCAAGAAGAGTTGGAATCATTACTATCCGACCTTACGACATTGGCATCTGATCGTGACTCATTTTTCAACTTATTGAGCTTTGGACAATTACTTTTTCAGAGTCCTTTCGCTTTACAAAAGGCATATAATCCTTTATCAATTTGTGATTACCAACCATGGGCTTCCAATTGGATTTCTGTTTATTTCTTCTTCTTCGGTTTGGACTACTTTCTCTCGTTACCAATACCTCTGCTGATGTGTAGTAGAACACTCTTTTTCCTTCCTCCTCAGTTCGAGATTCTCAAGAGCAGTGGTCACTGCCTTATAGTTAAGGAATGTTCTCTCATTGATCAATGTAAGTACAAAGGTCTCATATCTCTCATCCGGGAGAGAACTCAACAATATTAATGCTTTGTCTTCATCAGCGATCACTACATCCAAATTTGTCAAATCCGCGAGAAGCTTCGTGTGGATGTTAATGTGATCACTAATGGAGATTTCTTTCTTCAACTAAAAACGGTAAAGTCTCCTCTTCAAATGTGATCGGTCACAGATATTGCATATATATTGTCACATTATCATGTTTATTATCTAATAAATCCTATTGATAATTCTTATTTTTATTTAATAATGTGCAGACCCATTACTAATGGAGGTGGAAGAAAATTGAGCCCAAAATCCCACTTTAATTCTGATTTAATTAAATTTAAATCTTAAATAAAGATGGGGATAAATATTCAGGATGATAGGGATAATTTCAGCTGAAAATCAACGCATATCAGGGAGGATTACATCAAATAAAAGCGGTTAATTCAGTGTTTTACGAATCTAATTCGGTTAGCTTGAAGATCACCAAAGGTCAGATCAAAATCAGATATCAAACAGAAAAACCATCGGATAAAAGGGGATAAAACCAAACGCCAGCCGTATCTGCCCCTGGATGTGGCCAGGCCACGGAAACGCGGCTTTGGTCGCGTTTCTGCTGCCATCCCTTGGAGATAAAGGGATCATTTGCTCCCCTTATCTCCTCACTCTTCTCCCCTATAGGTTTTTGCCTATAAAAAGCAGGGAGTTTACTGAAGAGTACACAGAAGACTAGTTTAAGTTTTTTTATTTATTTTTAGGGTTTATGTTCACTGTTAGATACTTTATGAGAAGTTATATCTCAGTTACTAATCTGTAGTTCAGTTCAAAACAAAGTGAGAGAGCGAAAGAGTGATTGTAATTTGAAGTTGAAGTGACATCAATAAAGATTCGATGGACTTCTTTTCTTCTCCAACTCACAGGTATGTTGAATTTCAATTTAATATTTTCTTTTTTTAGTAATGAGTAGCTATATCTATTCTTTCTGGGTTCACTATCATCTCTCTTTGATCCTTCTTTTTTTGAACATTATATGCAAAGAACCCAACTGAATCATATGAATGCCTTAAACTAAGCCTTGTTTTTTTGAAAGTATTGTTGAAGGCACATAAGGATTGGTTTGAATTTTTGAAACTTTAATTTTTAAACATCACTTGAACTTGTTTTTATTTCATACTTGAAAGATGACATGATGATTTAACATTCAGTTCAATATGAATTCTTAAAAAAGGAGTTGACTTTTCCAAATAATCTTATCTGCTTTACTTAAGACTTTCAAAATTTAAACTTAAGTTTTTACCTATAATCATGTTGAGGCACTGAGATTTTCAAGAAAAGACATATCATTTCGTAGTAAGATAGTGAGCCTAGATCTTTTTCTTAATATATTAAAACAAATAGCCAATCATTCTTCAACCTTTTAAAGATCACTTTCTCCAAAACCTTTTACAAATTTTAAGTTTTCTTTAAATCATCTCTCTACTCTCCATTCTCTTTTCAACATAAAAAAAATACCAACACCAATCCTTGTTTTTAAAACAACACATCAAAACGCTTTCATCGCATTTCTCCTCGTGGACACGACTCGTTAGCCCAAAGCTAGACGGTAATTCTCAATGCATTTACTTGTAATCAAATTTTTAGCGCCATTACCGGGGAGAGAACGGTGTAATTGTTTTTTAACAAGTTTGGTGTCTTATTTCAGGGCCATCAAGAAATCATATTTAGCGCTCAAGTATTGCAGGAGAAGACTTACTATTCTGTGCCCCTACTCTAAAAAGTAGGAAACAGAATTCTAAGAAATTGCAGCACAAAAGCTTGAAAATTTTTGGACTACTAAAAAACTCTTTTTTGCAGGACATATTGCTTTGCAAAGATACAGTTTTTTATGTGTTATTTCTGCTATATCTGATATTCACATACCCTGTTTTTAATCCAACAGTAATCTGATTGATTGCTAATTGCTTGAAAAAATGTTTAGACTTGCATTCTAGGCATTTGTCGAATTACGTTTCTTTTACAATTACTGTTGAAGAAAGCTGGAGACAATGTACTTTTGCATAGCATCTAGCATAGGAATATTCTTGGGTGATTTACTTGCTTTTTGATTGTTACTATTGCTTTGTACTTACACACTTGCACAATCTATTTTAAGGGCAAAGCTCAAAACAAGATAAGGTGAGAAAGTCATTACCCTTTCTTAACCCACAAACCTTCTCCAAGCACGCACAGCCCAAGCCTAACTTAAAATCTAATAGACGTTGGCCTTAGAGACATCTCGAACTCATTAAGAGATTATCCTAAGAGGAAAGATGTTAGAATTTGACTCCTGCCAAATCATAGGGATTGAGGGGCGAAACTCTGAAGGCTGGTGGTTTGGCTTAATTAGGCCCATCACTTTTGCGCGGATACCTCCCACAAATCTTGCCCTGATCTGGCCGATTAGCTTGTGGTCATAGTCTATATTATACCTCATGTGGATAATCAACCAGTCAGGAGTTGTTTAGGTTAAGGTTTACCTTAGACTAGACTTGGTTGCTTTCTCTTTTTCTTATTGACTATTGTAACTTGTTTGTGGTAGTGTTTGTATATGCAAGTGTGGTCGAGAGACCCAATCATATCTAGGTTAACTAGAAACACATCATCACTCAAGCAAGTATCTAACCAGATCCGGTTATGACTAAACCGACATCTTTGCAGGATAGGTTTTATCCCATTAGAACCACACTTCTATCTTGCATCCAACTTTCATCGGTTGGTGAACATAACTTTGAGCTTAAGCCTCAGTTCATCAACACACTCCTTAAGTTTCATGGCTTAGAGTCTGAAGATGCTTATTTCTCCATAAGAGAATTTGAGGAAGTATGCTTAATGATGAAAATCTCACACCTTATAGATGATGCTATTAGGTTAAGATTTATCTCATTTGCTCTTAAGGACTTGGCCAAAAAACGGCTTTACAGCTTAACAGCTGGCTCTATCATATCGTGAGATTGTTTCATCAAGGTCTTCTTGAAGAAATTCTATCCAATTCATAAGACCGCTCTCATTAGTAAGAACATCATGCAGTTCAAGTAATAACTTAGTGAACCGTTTTGGAGGTACTTTGAACGCTTCAAAGACCTCCTTGTCCAATGTCCTCATTATGAATAGAAAAATGGCAACAATGTCAAATTCTCTATGAAGGTTTAGACTACTCAAGAAAGATCCTCTTAGAAACCATGTGTCAAGGGGGATTCTTGCAAAAGGTTGAAAATGAAGGATGGAATTTATATGAGAATCTTGCTAAAAAAAATCATCTAATGGGCACCAACTAATGAAAACTCTAGAAATTCAAACCCCATCTCTTCAAAAGGAGGTTTTCATGCAATTGAATCATCCATAGCTACCAAGGTTAGAATAGCAAACCTAGCGAGAAGACTGGAAGATTTAGAAATTAAAAAATCAAGTCCAGTCAACCAGGTCAGCCCAAACTAATTTTCAACTCCAGACTATACAAAGCAATGAATTATATGTTTGAGGAGTGTCCAGTGTTCCAAACTTAGCAACAATTTTCTGAACTAATGAATGCGGCCTTTTCAAGACCGAACAATAATCCTTACGCATAAATGTCCAATCCTGGCTGGAGAAATCACCCGAATTTCTCATGGAGCCAAAACAATAATGACCACTCACGGTCAAACCACTCAAACCACTTCCAATATTTCAATGATTCTTTCAATTATCAACCCAACTTTTCAAATTACCATCACAATTCTTCCAACCATCTACCCAAAATTTCAAATTATCAACAAAACTTTCCCAACTAAGCTCCACAATCTTTCTTTTAGAATCCTCAACTTGAGAGGAGAATGACTGATTTTGAGAAAAACATGAAAATGTACATGAAAAATCAAGATTCCCTCATGCAAACAATATAGAGGCTGGAGGTTCAAATGAGCCAATTAGCCAATTCAAAGAATGAGAGGCTAAAGGGCACCTTACCCAGTCAGCCAGTAACGAATCCTAAGAATTCTCAACAAGCCCATTTGGCTGTGGATCAATTGTTGAATCAATGTAATATTGTTCATACATTGAAGACGGGAAAGAAAGTTGATAATCAAGTGTCAAGACTATTCAATTTCATTCAGTACAATCACACACAAGCATCCACCTCATCTAGTCCCAATCTTTTCAAATCTGACGAATCAAAAACGAATAAGTCAACCAGTCAGGGCACAAGCCTACAATACCATTTTCTAATAGGCTAAAAAATAACAAGCAGGATTCATACATGGATAAGATAATTGAGATCTTCAATCAAGTGAAGATGAATGTGCCACTTCTTAATTCCATACAATAAGTCCCATCTTATGCAAAATTTCTTAAGGACATGTGCACCGAGAAGAGAAAGACTAATGTACTCAAGAAAGTCTTCCTAGCAACTAACATTAGTGAGCTACTGTCGGGTCCGATCCCTGTCTAGTACATGAATCCAGGTTATTCCACCATTACTTGCACTATAGGACAAGACAAGTTAGTCATGCACTTCTTGACTTGGGGGCAAGTATCAACTTGCTCCCTTTCTCAGTTTATCAACAACTCGGGTTAGGTGATCTTAGTCCAACTCGAGTCACTATCAACTAGCTGATTGTTCAGTGAAAGTTTCCAAGGAAAAAATTAAAGACGTCCTTATTCGAGTCGGGGAGTTTATCTACCCAGTAAATTTTATTATTCTTGAGACCCAATCTGTATCCAATCCTAGGTCTCAAACTCCCGTTATCTTAGGGCATCCGTTCCTTGCGACTGCAAATACGATCATTAATTGTAGGAATGGATCCATGAGGTTGACTTTAGAGACAAGACTAAAGAGGTCAATGTCGTCAACCTAGAAAAATAATCTCGTAAGATAAGAGACCAAACGTTTGAGGTAAACTTCATTGAGAACAATTATGATGAAGAAAGTGAAGAGAATGAGTCTCTGTTTCTTGATAAATTATTTAAGAATGAATATGATTTTATTAATGAGAAGACATATGTTGGAGAACCTAATTTTAGAGTCCCCTTTAAAAAAAAGAAATTTGATTTGAATATCTTCACTTTCGATGAGCCAATCAATAATATATCGCATGAGAATATAATTCAAGAACTCTGATTGACCTAATCTTTAAAAACCTCTTTGAAGAAAAACTCATGTGCTTGGATGAACCGACTAGGGATATTTGATTCATTATACACCTCCAAAGGAAAGTATTGATCTAAGTTTTGAGGAGATGTATGAAACTGAGTTAGAATTCCTAAGCATTCATAATGAGGAAGTTCCAACTGAGAAGTATGATGGTGATTAATTTTTGAATAATGAATGTAAACATATGAGTAAGAAAAGGTTAAAGAAGGTGAGACTGAGGAGGAAGAGAGCTAAAATGACAAAAAGATTGGCCTCCCCACTACGCTCTATAAAGAGAACCCATTGGAATGATGGGAAGAGAGCTAGAGGGATGAGACCTAAAAAGATCTAGGTGTGAGAGAAACATGATGTTGTACATATTTTTGTATACTATATATATATATATATATATATATATATATATATATATATATATATATATATATATATATATATATGCACCTCTTTTTTAACTTTATTTCATGCATTCATGCATTACAGCCATACATTGAGGATAATGCATGAGATAAGTGCGGGGGAGGATTTTAACATGACTAATATAAAGGGCTCTAACATGACTAATAGAACTATAAAAAAGAATAAGAAACGAAAAAACTTTTTGAAAAAAGAACAATATTTTGACATATTTTTTGTAAGAAATTAAGTCAATTTTAATGAGTAGGAGAATCATAATTAGGATTTTCTATACTTGGTCAAAATAAGATGACTTGTTTGTTTTTTAGGGTTAGGAGGAAAAATTTAGAAAAGTAATTTAATCTTAATCTTTACCCTGATCAAATATGCACACTCTATACACTCACACTTAGGGTTCAAAAATAAGAATGAAAAAGAAAAATATATATATAAATCATTTGATTAAGCTGGGTACTTATGCCTCATAAAGCATAAATATTCACGCCTAAAATGGGTATACTTCATAAATAAAAATCCTTAGTTTTGTGGCCTTATTTGCTTGAGTGTTTAAATCCTTGGGTTGTTTTCTCACCCGGTGTCCTAAGACTGTCCGGTTTGGGTGTTACTGACTAAAGGCTCGTTACATGGGCAGATTAGAAAACCTAATAGAACTGAGGAATAATATCACCAAAAAAATAATTAATGCATAAGAGTTAAAGTTAAAGAACCCTTAGTCAAAATTTCACAGTCACGAAAGTGCATATGACTTAGAGTAAAGTAATAAGACTATATGAGAAATACAATTTGACTCCATATTTTGATTGATAACAAATTTTTAGAATATAAACTAAGTTTAGGAATGAAAATTTTGATTTTCCTATAACTTATAGGTTATTTTAACTCTTACAATAATACTTAAAATATTATCTTTCGTTCAAAATGTTTTTCAAAAATACTAACACTTTACTTTCTCTTTCTTTATAAATTTTGTGGGTGCAATCTAGTGAAAACTCTCACGAGATAAAACTCATCCTCTAGGGGTAACCTAGAGGTTTAATAGCTTGTTGCACATGCTCAGTGCAATCAAGTGACCTGCGAAAGTGGTCCAATAATTGATTAAGATTAGTTTTGATGTTTTGCTCGAGGGCGAGTAAAAGATAAGTGTGGGGGTGTGATCGATCACAGATATTGCATATATATTGTCACATTACCATGTTTATTATCTAAAAATCCTATGATAAGTCTTATTTTTATTTAATAATATGCAGGCCTATTACTAATGGAGGTGGAAGAAAATTGAGTCCAAAATCCCACTTTAATTCTGATTTAATTAAATTTAAATATTAAATAAAGATGGGGACAGATATTCAGGAGGATAGAGATAATTTTGAAAATATCACCTAGAGGGGGGGGTGAATAGGTGATTATGCTAATCTAAAGAACTTAATGTGGAATTTAAAAACTAATTGCAATTAACAAGAGATGCACACTCAAACAAGCCAAGCAATAATAAATGAACAATATGAATTGATGCAAGGCACAAAGTAAAGAGAGAGAGAGTCAATGGATCAAGCGCAAACAACACGATATGTTTCGAGGTTCGAGCACCCAGCTCTACATCCCCGCCTTCACCGAGAAGGATTTCCAATCCACTAACTCCCACCGAGGGAACCTCTACCGAAGAGGATTTGTTACAACACAAGGAGTACCGAACTCCTCTCTCAAACACCGCCTCACAACCGAGGGGTAGGCCCGTAGCCAATACAACAACAACACCTCTACCGAAGAGAGTTTACAAACCAAACTCCACCTCTCACTAGAGGGAGCAAACCACAAGCCTCAACCTCTACCAAAGAGGGAGCAAACCAATCACCCGATCAACCTCTACCCAAGAGGGATACAAAAGGAACAAGGGTGTTTACAACTTAGAGGTTCAACAACCTCAAACAATCTCTTCTTTTTCACAAAACAAATGATCCTAATAGATTAGGATAGAAGATAGCTCAAGTGTGAAAATCAAGGTGTTTTGGAAATCAAATAGCAAAGAAAAATCCTTGGGAAAAACACTTGCAATATGATAGAAATGAAGATCTAAAGCAATATCCTAAAAACCTATTTTTCTTTGAATTTTTCAAACCCTTGAAAACAATAAAGATGAAATCTTTGAGGCTCTAAAAATACTTTAAAAACTTCTTTTTAAAACCAGAGAGTAGGAAATTTTTGCTCTTGAAAACATATCAAAACAGCCCAAGAGTTGGGGTATTTATAGCCCCAAAACAAAACTAGCCGTTAGGCTGATGTGGCAGCCTGACAGGCTTGGCGGCCCGGTCGGCCGCCAACGGTCAAAAATGTGACCGTTGAGCAAACCCGGTCGACCCAAAAATACAGAGAGCAGAGCTCTCAGATACGGTCGACCGTCCGGGTCGACCGCCCTTGTGTCTGCCAGACGTGCACGGCTCTGTGCACGTCGGTCGACCTCACGGGTCGACCGGCCCTTGGTGCGGTCGACCCATGCGGTCGACCGACCTGGCCTGTCAGTCACAGATCAGGGCAGAAAAACATAAGTTAAAATATTTCTAAAAATTCTTTTATCTCTTCTAAAATTCCATAAAACTTGTTTTAACATATTGTATTGAAACACAAACTTGTGATAAAAATTTCAAGACATATATCAACATATTCAAATTATTTTTGTGTCTTGCAAGTTTTATCAAAAACCAAAACATGTATTTTTATCAAACTTGGATTTTTCAATAGGAAATCTGATTTTTCCTAAAACTCATGAATAGACATATCAAAATAAGTTTGTTTAAGAAATGAATCATGTATGTATATTGAACACATCTAATATACATAAAAACTATTTAAACTTATTTTGATCAACTATTCATGAAAACACATATCGGTTAAACTAAAAACCGAAAAAATAATATCCAAACATAAAACTTGTGTGTATTGTGCACTTGAGCATATCAACTATTCTAAGCTTTACAAATGGATCTAAAACACACTAAACACTAGGATACCTAAGTCTTCTTGACGATCTTCCAACTTCAAGTCGACTCGATCCCAAACCGTGATCCGCCGAGTGCAAAGGTATGATCTTGATGTTCGGGCACCGGAATCACCATGTGAAGGCTTCCAAACTCTTCTTTTCGAAGCAATCACCAACTAATATCTTGATTAATGATCTGAGACTAAAAACACAAGAATATTAGTAAACATAACTACATGTGTTAATCATCATCAAAACTAGGGTGGAAGGCCTTTGGGCCAACAATCTCTCCCTTTTTGATGATGACAAAACTCATGGAGTTATATATGCATGGATTAAAGTTAAGCTTCAAAGAAGCTCCCCCTCAACTCATGCATAAACAAATAAACAATAAATAATATGCAATAAAGGCTCTTAAACATGAATGCATATAAATACATAAACAATAAAAGGTTCTAGATACCAATGAAATGTTCAAAAACAAAACATGCTCTAGATACCAATTACAAAACATGCTCTAAATACCAATTAAAATTAAACTAAATTAAACTTAATATATGCAAAACATAAACATGCATATATAAACTATAATCTTTCTCAAATAATTCTCCCCCTTTTTGTCAATCATCAACAAAGGGGTAAAAATCAAAACAAAACAAAATCTTCTCTCTCTGTTTTTTTTAATACAAAGAATCAATCTACAATAAGGGGTAAAAGTAAAACCAAATCAATAAATTTTTCTCCCCCTTTTTGTTCGAAACAATGAATCAATAAAAATAATATTTCCCCCTTTTTGTCTAAAACAAAAACAAAACCAATTAGGGGTGACAATCAATTAAGGTACCAATTTAAAGTATGTCAAAGAATAGCATCTTGATACCAATTGAAAGGAAACAAACAAAAATATTGATATCAATTTTAAGCAAAACACATGAAAATCTTGATACCAATTGAAATTATACATAATAATGAATTTGAATGTCCAAACAAAGATTTTGATACCAATTGTAAATATCTTTCATTTTGAACATATGATACCAAATTTGAATCTTCAATCATAAAGTATGAAAGTGAAAAACAAATACAAATTGAAAGATGAAATACAAATTTTCTCCCCCTTTATGAAATGCAAACTAAAACAATGCTCACTTTTGTTTTAACAAGCCTAAGCATTGTTAAAAAAAATTGAAACAAACATATATATGTATGGAAGATAGATACCAATAGAAATTAATATTCTTGAAATTGAAAGCATACATACATACAAACATATATGAGTATACAAGAAATGTCAAGATTGATACCAATTGAAAGAATTCAATGATACCAATTGAAATAACAATAATGATCAAGTGTATACATCATATAACTACCTCCCAATCATAGTTCAAGTTTTGAATGATTTTCATTTTAAAGCATACATGACCATGATCTCCCATCCATCCTCCCATTGAAGGTAGGGGTTTTCAAAAATAGATTTGAAAAATAAGCTTTGTTTGAAAAACTCTACCAAAATGAAGAATATCGCAACTAGTTATATGAAAAATTTGTAAACTAGTACGAAATCCTTCAAGTAAGGAATACAACAAAATAGTTTTCATAAAACACATGTAAATCACATAGCACTTAGAAACACTCAATATTCAATAAAATCCATACATGCTCATGAAAACATACTCATGAGAAATATTTTTAAAAATGGTGAGTGTACAAGTAATGTGTGACATGGCATTATGAAATTTCCAATTAAGCTCAACGTTCCTTGAAACAAGAAAACATGAAGATCATCAAAACTTATTTAATCTTCAAGGTATATGTATGTCTTATACAAATTAAGGTATACATACATATCCAAACACAACGAGTCCACAAGAAATATGCATGAAGGCACGTGGCTCAAAGGATATTCATGTATAACAATAATTTGGATAAAATAGACATATACATGAAGTTAAATATAAACACAAAAACATGAAAATATGAATAACTAAATTGTCACCAAAACAAATTTTATTTCAAGGTATATGTATGAATTGTCAACACAACAAGTATACATACATATCCCTAAACACGATTGAGTCCACATGTATAGATTTGCATGAAAGGCAAATGACTCAAGGGGTATTCATGTATATCTTGAAGTTTGGCAAAATTACACATATACATGAAATGAAAACTCATAAACAAATCCAAAAATAGGAATACAAGTTTGAAATGTATGAATCATCAAAACTAGACTATACTAGCACATTTAATGGGTTCAAATAAGCATTCAAGCTCAAACATATATAGATTTATTTGTGGCCCACTATATGCACAAGTATAAATCCTAGTCTTAATGAAAACTAACATCTAAACATGTAATCAACTCATGAAGCATAAAAAAAATAAAAATCATCATGATAAGCAAATACATGATTATTATGAATGTCCACATGTTATTAGAAATATGATATACGCAATAGCAACCAAATAGTGAGAACACAAACGAATTTATCCATATTAAACATGGGTGTCTCAAAATAACTAAACATGTATATCACAAGTCTAATAAGCATGGCATTTTCATACTAATCACTAAATAATGAAACATGCTATGAAAGATAAACATAGAAAGCGTGTAAATAAAAGGAGTTAGAGATTCGATACCAAAACCAATGAGGGCACCGCTCTAGTTCTCCAAACCAAGGTGGTCTTCTCACCAAACTTCCCTTGAAAGTGATGCATCCAAATAATATCCTTTAAGTACGGAACGCATCCACTCTAACGTACGGCTACTCTCACGTCATGTGAGAGCCCACACCTACATCAAAAATACGAGGGGTGGTCTTTGGTACCCATATCTTCTTGGGTCCATGGGGGTTAGTCCCTTCTCTAACTCAAACAAAATTCTTTGCTAAATTTGAAGTATGTATTCTATCAAAGCAAAATTTAGTAAGGTGGCCCATACGTCCACAATGTGTACAAGTGTACACATAAGCATACATTGTGTGATGGTGTCCGTGAGGAGCATGTGTATGCCGTGGGGGGTGTGCATGAAAAGATGGAAATTGTTTCTTTCGAAACAAAGTTTCCAAACGTGTATGCCCTTCTACACATTGGCTCAAAGTGGAGCCCAAACAATCTACACTCTTCTTAATCAAAGATATATCATTGTTAATTAAAGAAGAAGTGTGGCATGCAATAAGTGATTTAGATGAAACTACCCTAGCATGGCAAACATGTGAAGAAATATCATTTTTTAAAGATTTATTTTTATTTAAACAAATTTCTAATTCTTTTGAAATAAAATCAATTTCTCTTTCTAAAGAATCATTATCTCTTAAAACAAATTCAATTTTTGAAGACAAAGCATCATTATTTTTCAAAAGAGTTTCACAATCATTTTTATTTTTCAAAAACTTATTTTCTTTAAGTGCAAGGTCTAATTGAGATCTCAATGAATCCCTTTCATTATAGACCTCAACCTTCTCTTGCAAAGTTTAGAATGCAAACTTTTATTTTCTTCAACAATTTCTAGACTTTTCTTTTTCAAAATTTTATATTTTTCAATCAATTTTTCACAAACAATAGAAAGTTCTTCATTCAAAGCATGGGGATCAACAAAATCATTTGAAGAACTAGCACAATCATTACTATCTAGTTGAGATTCCGAAAGTACCTCAAGGGAGTCATTCCCTTGGACCATTGAGCATTGAGAGTCGGATTCTCCACTAGACTCCTCTTCTTGTTGGATAGGCGTTTGAAGCTTGGAGGAGTTGGTCGTTGTCAACAAATTCCACACTGCAAAGGCGGAATCAATGTTAGAAACACGCATAAGATATTCTTTGGATAATATGCTTCTAATGGCCTCAAGGGCTTGTGCATTGGCCCCTATATGATTGCTATTACCAAGATAGCATTTCTTGGTAGCGGCAAGGAAAACATGCAAGCCTAGGGTTTGTAGGTAAATGGACATTCTATACTTCCAAACAACAATGTTAGAAGGGTCAAAACTAGGTGGGGTCATGAAGTCCATGGGTCCAAACTATATGTGTGCAAACAAGCAAATGCAAATGTAGATTAGCAAACAAATGGATCTCACTCCTAGGATGTTAAGCCTAAGTATCAGGAGCGTTGGCTCTGATACCAATTGAAAATATCACCTAGAGGGGGGGTGAATAGGTGATTATGCTAATCTAAAGAACTTAATGCGGAATTTAAAAACTAATTACAATTAACAAGAGATGCACACTCAAACAAGCCAAGCAATAATGAATGAACAATATAAATTGATGCAAGGCACAATGTAAAGAGAGAGATAGAGAGAGAGTCAATGGATCAAGCGCAAACAACACGATATGTTTCGAGGTTCGAGCACCCAGCTCTACATCCCCGCCTTCACCGAGAAGGATTTCCAATCCACTAACTCCCACCGAGGGAACCTCTACCGAAGAGGATTTGTTACAACACAAGGAGTACCGAACTCCTCTCTCAAACACCGCCTCACAACCGAGGGGTAGGCCCGTAGCCAATACAACAACAACACCTCTACCGAAGAGGGTTTACAAACCAAACTCCACCTCTCACTAGAGGGAGCAAACCACAAGCCTCAACCTCTACCAAAGAGGGAGCAAACTAATCACCCGATCAACCTCTACCCAAAAGGGATACAAAAGGAACAAGGGTGTTTACAACTTAGAGGTTCAACAACCTCAAACAATCTCTTCTTTTTCACAAAACAAATGATCCTAATAGATTAGGATAGAAGATAGCTCAAGTGTGAAAATCAAGGTGTTTTGAAAATCAAATAGCAAAGAAAAATCCTTGGGAAAAACACTTGCAATATGATAGAAATGAAGATCTAAAGCAATATCCCAAAAACCTATTTTTCTTTGAATTTTTCAAACCCTTGAAAACAATAAAGATGAAATCTTTGAGGCTCTAAAAACACTTTAAAAACTTCTTTTTAAAACCAGAGAGTAGGGAATTTTTGCTCTTGAAAATCATATCAAAACAGCCCAAGAGTTGGGGTATTTATAGCCCCAAAACAAAACTAGCCGTTAGGCTGATGTGGCAGCCTGACAGGCTTGGCGGTCGGCCGCCCGGTCAACCGCCAACGGTCAAAAATGTGACCGTTGGGCAAACCCGGTCGACCGCCCGGTCGACCCAAAAATACAGAGAGCAGAGCTCTCAGATACGGTCGACCGTCCGGGTCGACTGCCCTTGTGTCTGCCAGACGTGCACGGCTCTGTGCACGTCGGTCGACCTCACGGGTCGACCGGCCCTTGGTGCGGTCGACCCATGCGGTCGACCGAACTGGCCTGTCAGTCACAGATCAGGGCAGAAAAACATAAGTTAAAATATTTCTAAAAATTCTTTTATCTCTTTTAAAATTCCATTAAACTTGTTTTAACATATTGTATTGAAACACAAACTTGTAATAAAAATTTCAAGACATATATCAACATATTCAAATTATTTTTGTGTCTTGCAAGTTTTATCAAAAACCAAAACATGTATTTTTATCAAACTTGGATTTTTCAATAGGAAATCTGATTTTTCCTAAAACTCATGAATAGACATATCAAAATAAGTTTGTTTAAGAAATGAAGCATGTATGTATATTGAACACATCTAATATACATAAAAACTATTTAAACTTGTTTTGATCAACTATTCATGAAAACACATATCGGTTAAACTAAAATCCGAAAAAACAATATCCAAACATAAAACTTGTGTGTATTGTGCACTTGAGCATATCAACTATTCTAAGCTTTACAAATGGATCTAAAACACACTAAACACTAGGATACCTAAGTCTTTTGACGATCTTCCAACTTCAAGTCGACTCGATCCCAAACCGTGATCCGCCGAGTGCAAAGGTATGATCTTGATGCTCGGGCACCGGAATCACCATGTGAAGGCTTCCAAACTCTTCTTTTCGAAGCAATCACCAACTAATATCTTGATTAATGATCTGAGACTAAAAACACAAGAATATTAGTAAACATAACTACATGAGTTAATCATCATCAAAACTAGGGTGGAAGGCCTTTGGGCCAACAAATTTTAGCTGAAAATCAATACATATCAGGGAGGATTACATCAAATAAAACTGGATAATTTAATTTTGTACGAATCCAATTCGGTTAGCTTGAGGATCACCGAAGGTCAAATCAAAACCAGATATCAAACAGAAAAACTGTCGGATAAAAGGGGATAAAACCAAACGCCAGCCGTATCTGTCCCTGGATGTGGGCCGCAAAAACGCGACTTTGGCTAGGTTTCTGCGGCCATCCCTTGGAGATAAGGGGAGCGTTTGCTCCCCTTATCTCCTCACTCTTCTCCCCTCTGGGTTTTGTCTATAAAAGACAGGGAGTTTACTGAAGAGTACACTAAAGACTAGTTTAAGTTTTTCTCTTTATTTTTAGGGTTTAGGTTCATTATTAAATAGTTTATGAGAATTTGTATTTCAGTTCTTAATTTGTAGTTCAGTTCAGAAACAAAGTGAGAGAGAGAAAGAGTAATTGTAATCTAAAGTTGAAGTGGCATCAATAAAGATTCAACAAACTTCTTTTCTTCTCCAACTCACTGGTATATTGAATTTTAATTTAATATTTTCTTTTTTAGTAATGAGTAGCTAAATCTATTCTTTCTGGGCTCACTATCATGTTGGCCTAATGGCCTTCCACTCTAGTTTTGATGATGATCAACACTCATGTAGTTATGTTTACTAATATTCTTGTGTTTCTAAGTTTCAGATCATTAACAGGATATTAGGTTGGTGATTAGCTTTAACAAGATGATTAGAAGCTATTCATGATGATTCCGGTGCCAAAGCTTAAAGATCATACCTTTGCACTTGGAGAATCACGGAGTTTGGACCGAGTCTACTTGAAGATGAAGATCGTCAAGAAGACTTAGGTATCTAGTTTAGAGTTTGTGTTTTAGATCCATATTTGTAAAGCTTAGTTTAGCTGATATGCTCAAGTGCACAAACACACACATTTTATGTTTTGATATTTGGTTTTCATGAATAGTTTGATCAAAACAAGTTTTCATGATTTATATGTATAGTAGATGTTTTCTATTTATACATACATACTTTAACTTGGTAAACAAACTTATTTTGATATCCCTATTCATGTTTTGGAAAAATCAAGTTTGACAAAAATTTCTGGTTTTGTTTTGATAAAATTTGCAAGACTCTAAAATGAATTGATATGTTGATATATTGTCTTGAAATTTTTATCACATGTTTATGTTTTAACATAAAATGATAAAACAAGTTTTAGAAAAACATATTTTTAGAAAAACAGTTTTTATTGTGATTAAAACTATTTTTTAGATTTACTGTGAATTTATGGGATTTTTATTGAGTGAAAAGACCTATTTTCAAATCCCGTATCTGTGCAGTTCTGCACTGTGCCTGCCAGGCCAGTTCGGTCGACCGGACCGGTCGACCGCACCAAGTGGCCGGTCGACCGGGTCGGTCGACCAATGTGCACAGACGTGCACGTCTGTTAGGCACAGTGGACGGTCGACCGGGCCGGTCGACCGGGCCTGAGAGCTCTGCTCTCGGTTTATTTCGGTCGACCGGACCGGTCGACCGATGTTGCCCAACGGTCACATTTTTGACCGTTGGCGGTCGACCGGGCCGGTCGACCGGCAGTTGGTCAGACTGCCACATCAGCCTAACGGCTAGTTTTTCCTAGGGGCTATATATACCCTATTTCTCCATTGTTTTGGACAAGAATTTTTGAGCTAAAAATTTTCAGTTTTCTGAAGAGTTTAAAAGAGTTTTTAAAAGAGTTTTTAAGTCAAAAAGATTTCATCTTATTTGTTTTTTGGGTTTTTGGAAAATCAAAGAAAGCTAGGGTTTTGGAGATTGTTTTGTTTTTCATTTTCTAACATTTACAAGTGATTTCCCAAATAGTTTTTCTTTGTTGCTGGTTTCCAAAAACACCTTGTTTCCACACTTGAGCTATCACCTATCCTAAACTATTAGGATCTTGTTTTTGTGGAAAAAGAAAAGAGAAAAAGAAAGAGAAGAGTTTGAGGTTGTTTGTTGTAAACCTCTAAGTTGTACACCCTTATTCTTGTTGTATCCCTCTTCGGTAGAGGTGATCGGGTGATTGGTTTGTGAACCTCTTAGGTAGAGGTGTTTGTTGTTGTTGGCTACGGGCCGTATCCCTCTTCGGTAGAGGTGGATTGTGGTTGTATAGCCTCGGTGGCTTTGTAAGGTTGAGAGAGGAGTTTGGTACTCCTATAGTGGATTGGGAAATCCTACACGGTGGTGTAGGCGGGGATGTAGAGTTGGGTACTCGAACCTCGAAACAAATCTTTGTGTTAGCGTTTGATCCATTGTCTCTCTAACCCTTACTCTCTTTACTTTGTGCAAGCATCATTCATTCATTGCATACATATCTTATACATTGCTTGTGTTGTGCATATTTCATATTGCCTTGCATTTATTCATATTGCTATTCATTCTTATATGCTTGGCTTGATTGTGTGTATTTTATATTGCTTGGATTGCTTGTGTGTGTGTGCCTAACTTATACTCATCCAACAAGAGCTTCACATAGCACCTCAACCCATTTCAAGGGGAATCAAGAGGAGTTAGTCCAGAGCCTCGCAAGGAGAATTCGGCTACACTTGTTGTATTGTATCAAGTTTGTGCAACATTTGCATTAGCTTCCGCATTTAGCGCACTTAGTTTGCATTTAGTTTATTAGATTAGCACTTACACCTATTCACCCCCCTCTAGGTGTTTATCAATTGGTATCAGAGCTAGTGCTCCTGATACTTAGGCTTAACATCCTAGGAGTGATCCATTTGCTTGCTAATCTACATTTGCATTTGATTGTTTGCACATATTTAGTTTATACCATGGACTTCATGACCCCACCTAGTTTTGACCCTTCCAACATTGATGTTTGGAAGTATAGGATGTCTATGTACCTAAAAACCCTAGGTTTGCATGTTTTCCTTGCGGCCACCAAGAGATGTTATCTTGGTGATTGCAATCATATAGGGGCCAATGCACAAGCCCTAGAGGCTATTAGAAGCACATTACCTAAAGATTATCTTATGTGTGTTTCTAATCTTGATTCCGCTTTTGTAGTGTGGAACAAATTGACAACAACCACCACCTCCGAGCTTCAAGCACAAATCCGACAAGAAGAGGAGACTAGTGGAGAGTCCGAATCACAATGCTACATGGTCCAAGGGAATGACTCCCTTGAGGTACATTCGGAACCCCACTATGATAGTGATGATTGTTCTAATTCTTCAAATGATAATATTGATCCCCATGCCTTAAATGAAGAACTATCAATTGTTTGTGAAAAATTGATTGAAAAATATAACTTGTTGAAAAAGAAGAGTCTAGGCATTAATAATGAAAATAAAAATTTGATTGCTAGACTTGATATTGTTTTGCAAGAGAAAGAGGAGATTGCTAATGAGAGGGATTCATTAAAATCTCAACTTGATCTTGCACTAAAAGAAAACAATTTTTTAAAATCTAAAAATGATTGTCATGTTCTTTTGAAGAAAAATGAGAACTTGTCTTCAAAAGTAGATTTTGTGTTAAAAGAGAATGTTGATTTGAAAAACAAAATTATTTCCATTTCAAATGAATTAAATGCTTGTTTGAAGAAAAATGAGGTTTTGCATAAAAAGATTGATGCTCATGTTTGCCATGCTAGTATAGCCTCATCATTTAGACTACCTAATGCATGTACCTCTTCTTCTAAAATCAATGATGATATTTGTATGTTAAAGAAGAGAGTAGATTGTTTGGGCTCCACTATGAGCCAATGTGCCATGAACCACTCACGATTGGAAACCTTGGTTCGAAAGAAACAAGTTCCAACTTCTATGCATGCACACCCTCCACGGCATACGCATGCTCCTCACGGACACCATCAACACATGTATGCTCATGTGTACTCATGTACACATTGTGGACGTAAGGGCCACCTTGCTAAATTTTGTTATGATAGATTACATACTCCAAATTTAGCAAAGAAGTTTGTTTGGGTTAGAGAAGGGACTAACCCCCATGGACCCAACAAGATGTGGTACCAAAGACCACCCCTCCTATTATTTTTGATGTAGGTGTGGGCTCTCACATGACGTGAGAGTGATAGCACCTTGGAGTGGATGCGTTCCGGACTTAAAGGAAATCAATTGGATGCATCACTTTCAAGGGAAGATTTGGTGGAGATGACCACCATGTTTTGGAGACAAGGAAAGTTGCTTCTTCGGTTTTGGTAACAATCCTTTACTCCCATTTATTGTTTACATGCTTTTCATGTTTTAATGTTACTAGCATGTTTTTGATGTCTATGGATTAGTATGTTCATTCCATGTTTATTAGATCCTTGACATACATGTATAGTATTTGAGACACACATGCTTATATGAATCCATACTTAGTGTTCTCACTTTTGTTTAAGCTATAATGTACATCATGAATCTAATACATGTGAATTTACATAGTAATCATGTTTTAGTTTTCCATGATGACTTTTATCATGATGATTTTTGTATTTATTTTGATGATTCTTGTTAAGATTACTTGTTTAGATGTTAGTTTTCATTAAGACTAGGAATTATACTTGTACATATAGTGGGCCACAAATAAATCTATATATGTTTGAGCTTGAATCTTATTTGAACCCATTAGATGTGCTAGTATAGTCTAGTTTTGATGATCCATACATTTTAGACTTGTATTCATATTTTTGGATTTATATGAGTTTTTGATTTCATGTATATGTTTATTTTGCCAAAACATTAAGATATACATGTATACCCCTTGAGTCATTTGCCTTTCATGCAAATCTATATATATGGACTCAAATTGTGTTTAGGGATATGTATGTATATTTAGTGTATTGACAATTCATACATATACCTTGAAATGAAATTGTTTTTAGATGAAAATTTAGTTTTTCATGTTTCATGTATTTGTGTTTAACTTCATGTATATGTCTATCTAGTTCAAACTAATCTTATACATATACATCTTTTGAGCCACGTGCCTTCATGAATATACATTTAGTGGACTCGTTGAGTTTTGGATATGTATGTATATTTTAGCTTGTATTAGACATACATATGCCTTGAAATTAAATAAGTAGTTTTATATGATTTTTCATGTTTTTGATGGAATTATGTTTTAAGGAATAATTGAGCTTAATGAAATATTTTTCATGATTACGATCTTCACATATTATTTGTACACTCACATCTATTGCTTGCTCATGTTTTGTTTTCATGAGTCTTATTTATGCCTAATTGAACTTGAGTGTTTGATATGATGTGAATTTCATGTTTATGAAAAACAATTTTGTTTTATTCCTTACTTGAAGGATTTCGCACTAGTTAACAAATTTTTCCATTTAACTAGTTGCGGTATTCTTCATATGGTAGAGATTTTCAAACAAAACTACATTTTCAAATCTATTTTTGAAAACCCCTACCTTGAAGGGCGGTAGGATGGGAGATCATGTTCATGTATGCCCTAAATTGAAAATCTTTAAAACTTGAATTATGATTGGGTGGTAGATAATATGATGTATGCACTTGACCTTATTGTTATGTCAATTGGTATCATTGAACTCTTTCAATTGGTATCATTTTGACCCTTTTGTATACTCATATGTTTATTGTGTATGTATGTTTTCATTTGGTATCATCTATTGGTGATTGATACTCATTCCATTTCATACACATATACTTATTTTATTTGTGCCTACTATATTCCTATATCTTAGAGTACAAATAGTTGTTTATGTTTAGCTTGTTAAAATAAAAGTGTTCAATGTTTCCTTTGGTATTTCATAAAGGGGAGAAAATGAGTATTTCATATTTTGTCTTTCAATTGGTATTTGTACTCCCACTCTTTATGATTAAAAGTTGTTATTTTGAACATATGATATCAACATCAAATTTGTTTATATATTTTCAAAATGAAATATATTCTTACAATTGGTATCAAAATTTGTGTTTAGACATTCAAAATTTGTTATGTTGTTTTACAATTGGTAATTTGTTATGTTTAATTACAATTGGTATTTTCAAATTTTGTTTAAAGAAAATATTCAAAGTTTTGATTTGTATTTCCTATATGCAAGGAGAGCTTAACATCTCTCTTACATATAGATTCATGTTGAGTATATTATAAATTGAGGAGCTTGACAACTCTTCTTTATATGATATACGTGTGTAGGGGGAGCTTCACATCTCCTCTTATGCATTACATAATATGTGTTATGTGAATTGGGGCTTGTCATCCCTTCTTCATGTAATGCATATGTGTAGGGAAGCTAACTTAGCGTCTTCCTCTTCATGAATGTATATAGCATATAACATATATTGATTCTTGTTTATTGGTATCAAGATGCTTCATTGACATATTTTTTAATTGATATCATGTTTGTAGTCACCCCTTATTGTTTTTGTTTTTTGTTTTAGACAAAAAGGGGGAGAACATTGTCTTTTATTGTTTTGTTTGACATAAAGGGGAAGAAAGATTTTTACCCCTCGTTTTATTTATGGTTTTGATTACCCCTTTGTTGATGATTGACAAAAAGGGGGAGAAAGATTTATGAAGTTTTATATGCATGCTTATGTTTTATATGCATATATTATGTTTTAATCTCAAGAATATTAGTTTAATTGATTTATAGAGTTTGCTTTGTAATTGGTATCTAGAGCTTATTTTGTTTTGAATATTCCATTTGATATGTAGAACCATTTATTGTTTATGCAATGCATACGCATGTTTCATGTTTAATATTCATTGCATATATTTATTGTTTATCCCTATGCATGAGTTAAGGGGGAGCTTCCTTGAAGCTTATCTTTAATCCATGCATATATAACTCCATGAGTTTTGTCATCATCAAAAAGGGGGAGATTGTTGGCCTAATGGCCTTCCACTCTAGTTTTGATGATGATCAACACTCATGTAGTTATGTTTACTAATATTCTTGTGTTTCTAAGTTTCAGATCATTAACAGGATATTAGGTTGGTGATTAGCTTCAACAAGATGATTAGAAGCTATTCATGATGATTCCGGTGCCAAAGCTTAAAGATCATACCTTTGCACTTGGAGAATCACGGAGTTTGGACCGAGTCTACTTGAAGATGAAGATCGTCAAGAAGACTTAGGTATCTAGTTTAGAGTTTGTGTTTTAGATCCATATTTGTAAAGCTTAGTTTAGTTGATATGCTCAAGTGCACAAACACACACGTTTTATGTTTTGATATTTGGTTTTCATGAATAGTTTGATCAAAACAAGTTTTCATGATTTATATGTATAGTAGATGTTTTCTATTTATACATACATGCTTTAACTTGGTAAACAAACTTATTTTGATATCCCTATTCATGTTTTGGAAAAATCAAGTTTGACAAAAATTTCTGGTTTTGTTTTTGATAAAATTTGCAAGACTCTAAAATGAATTGATATGTTGATATATTGTCTTGAAATTTTTATCACATGTTTATGTTTTAACATAAAATGATAAAACAAGTTTTAGAAAAACATATTTTTAGAAAAACAGTTTTTATTGTGATTAAAACTATTTTTTAGATTTACTGTGAATTTATGGGATTTTTATTGAGTGAAAAGACCTATTTTCAAATCCCGTATCTGTGCAGTTCTGCACTGTGCCTGCCAGGCCAGTTCGGTCGACCGGACCGGTCGACCGCACCAAGTGGCCGGTCGACCGGGTCGGTCGACCGATGTGCACAGACGTGCACGTCTGTTAGGCACAGTGGCCGGTCGACCGGGCCGGTCGACCGGGCCTGAGAGCTCTGCTCTCGGTTTATTTCGGTCGACCGAACCGGTCGACCGATGTTGCCCAACGGTCACATTTTTGACCGTTGGCGGTCGACCGGGCCGGTCGACCGGCAGTTGGTCAGACTGCCACATCAGCCTAACGGCTAGTTTTTCCTAGGGGCTATATATACCCCATTTCTCCATTGTTTTGGATAAGAATTTTTGAGCTAAAAATTTTCAATTTTCTGAAGAGTTTAAAAGAGTTTTTAAAAGAGTTTTTAAGTCAAAAAGATTTCATCTTATTTGTTTTTGGGTTTTTGGAAAATCAAAGAAAGATAGGGTTTTGGGAGATTGTTTTGTTTTTCATTTTCTAACATTTACAAGTGATTTCCCAAATAGTTTTTCTTTGTTGCTGGTTTCCAAAAACACCTTGTTTCCACACTTGAGCTATCACCTATCCTAAACTATTAGGATCTTGTTTTTGTGGAAAAAGAAAAGAGAAAAAGAAAGAGAAGAGTTTGAGGTTGTTTGTTGTAAACCTCTAAGTTGTACACCCTTATTCTTGTTGTATCCCTCTTCGGTAGAGGTGATCGGGTGATTGGTTTGTGAACCTCTTAGGTAGAGGTGTTTGTTGTTGTTGGCTACGGGCCGTATCCCTCTTCGGTAGAGGTGGATTGTGGTTGTATAGCCTCGGTGGCTTTGTAAGGTTGAGAGAGGAGTTTGGTACTCCTATAGTGGATTGGGAAATCCTACACGGTGGTGTAGGCGGGGATGTAGAGTTGGGTACTCGAACCTCGAAACAAATCTTTGTGTTAGCGTTTGATCCATTGTCTCTCTAACCCTTACTCTCTTTACTTTGTGCAAGCATCATTCATTCATTGCATACATATCTTATACATTGCTTGTGTTGTGCATATTTCATATTGCCTTGCATTTATTCATATTGCTATTCATTCTTATATGCTTGGCTTGATTGTGTGTATTTTATATTGCTTGGATTGCTTGTGTGTGTGTGCCTAACTTATACTCATCCAACAAGAGCTTCACATAGCACCTCAACCCATTTCAAGGGGAATCAAGAGGAGTTAGTCCAGAGCCTCGCAAGGGGAATTCGGCTACACTTGTTGTATTGTATCAAGTTTGTGCAACATTTGCATTAGCTTCCGCATTTAGCGCACTTAGTTTGCATTTAGTTTATTAGATTAGCACTTACACCTATTCACCCCCCTCTAGGTGTTTATCATATCATATCTCTTTGATCCCTCTTATTTTGAACGATTTTATGCAAAGAACTCAACGGAATCATATGAATGCCTTAAACTAAGCCTTGTTTCTTTAAAAGTGTTCTTGAAGGCACATGAGGATGGTTTGAATTTCTAAAACTTTCATTTTTAAAACATCACTTGAACTTGTTTTTTTTCATACTTGAAAGACGACTTGATGATTTAACATTCAGTTCAATATGAATTCTTAAAAAAGGAGTTGACTTTTCCAAACAATCTTATCTGCTTACTTAAGACTTTTGAAATTCAAACTTAAGTTTTTTCCTATGATTGAAGCATTGAGATTTTCAAGAGAAAAGCATATCATTTAGTGGTAAGATATGAGCCCAGATCTTTTTCTTAATATATTAAAATAAACAACCAATTATTCTTCAACCTTTTAAAGATCACTTTCCCAAAACCTTTTCCAAAATTTAAGTTTTCTTTAAATTATCTCTCTACTCTCCATTCTCTTTTCAACATAAAAAAAGAACCAACACCAATTCTTGTTTTTAAAACAACACATCGAAACGCTTTCATCGCATTCCTCCTCGTGGACACGACCCCTTAGCCCAAAGCTAGACGGTAATTCTCACTGCATTTACTTGCAATCAAAATGCAAGTGGTTCTTGACGCTTCTTGTCAAGTACTTGCTCGTGAGAATCTCCCAAATCGACTTCGCATAAGTCTCATTCATCACTTATACTTTAGATACTGTGTTAAGCAAGACCTAATGATGTCACACGCCGTCCTCTTCATCTTCTTCTAAATCTTCTCATCTACTTCCGCAGGTCTCTCTTGAAGCTCAAGAGCATCCTTCAAATTTTGCGCATTCAGCGCGTCCATTACTTCACATCTTTACAATCCAAAATTATTTGTGCCATCAAACTTCATCATATCAATTTTCATGTGATGAACATTTTGAATGTTCTTTACAACGAAAGAATCACTCACATTGGATGTTTCTCCGGCCATTTCCCCAATATTCTCAATCAAATAAACGGAACAACTATGGAATGGAACTTCAAATGATAAAGTTCAGATTTTTACTTCCAATTGAAGCCCTAAGAAGAGTTTCCAATTGATTTCTCCACCAAAATATTGAAGATGAGATCCAATATTGTAAAAATCTGATTATATCCCTCCAAAGTTTTATATCCACAAAATCCAAGCTCCAATCAAGATCCACTCTGCCAAGCGAAGTCCAAGCGTTGCCTAGAGCTCTGATACCATTTGTTGAGGCCCTGAAAACCAGCAAAAGAGCACAACCCTAGATCACAAACACCACATAAAGAGAAGGACATAAGGATTTACGAGGTTCGGCAAGATGCCTACGTCGGGGCTGTTTGTTTCGTCGTAAAGGCGAAAAGTCCGTAATTTGTAAATGACTTACAACCCATTACAACTACGACGTTTGTTTGGACCGTAATTTGTAAAAGACTTACGCAACTCAACTACCACTCACTTACAACCCAATTACCACTCACTTACAGCCCAGTTACAGTTAATTTTATGGTCATGCAAATTTGTATTACTTTTTTATGTTAATATTAAGTTTTTTAATATTTACCATTTTAATATTTATTTGCAATATTAAAACTTTTTAAATTACCAAATAGTTAATCTTGTAGTCAACTTTTTCACTTACGACTTACACATACAACGACCAAACACCGTAAAATATAATACACTTTCCCGCTTACAACTTTATATTACCAACCAAACGCCGTAAAACTTACATGCATATAACTCATTTACAATTGTAAAAGACTTTACCAATTTTGACTTACGAATTACGGCCAATTACGACAATCAAACAGACCCGTCCCCAAGGCAGAAGAGAGATATCTATTGATGATTTACATAAGATTACAAGAGGGTTACAATTAGTTTTCTCGAGAACTCACTCTGAAATCAACAACCCTAGAAATGGGTTCAAGTTCCCTTTTATAGAGAGAAGAAAACACCCCTCAAAACCAGCTCCAGGTCTGGTTCAGAACTGCTATGACCCGACTGTCGGTCGCCGGTCGACCGATCGAAGTATGCGGTCGACCGCCCAGTCGACTGCGCAAACTGCATGATTTACTAAAAATGTCGGTCGACCGGCCAGTCGACCGACCAAATGGGGTCTTCTTCCTCGTGCAACATCGGTCGACCGATTTCAATTCTTTACATGTCGGTTGACCGCACGGTCGACCGAACCTCTGACATAGAGTTAAAAAACTCTCTCCTCTTTTGTTTTTGCCCTCTCTCTCTCTGTAATGTCACCACTACATTCATAGATTTCATGTTGCGTTTATACTACTTCAAATCGTATTTGCACTGATCTCATATTACACTTGTATTGATTCACATTAGGACTGCATTGATTTTTTAACCACCCATGGAAGTAACTCCATCAGTTAATTTTTGCAACTTTGTTGCATCAAGCATCCAACGACTTGTCATCTTCCCCTTTTTTCTTATGATCTTCTACAGTGAGAGAGTTAACTTCCGGTATGATTGTTAACAAGGATGCATTTCTGAAAGTCATCCTATAAAAATTTATAGAGATTATTACATCCCATTACTAAATTAAGTAAAAGAACATATTTCAAGTTTTGAGGGACTAATATGCAAAGAAACCACAGAAAAGGTGACGCGTTTTTTTTTTTTTTTCCCCAAAAAAAGGAGAAGAAACAGCAACGGCTCCATCTGAATCTTGTTGCCGTTGGGCTGCCTGAGCTGCGGTCGCTCTCACAAATCCTCTTTAACAACAAAAAAAAAAAAACATCAAAACCTCCAAATTTTCAAGTCAAGTCTCCATTACTTCACTTCTAAGCCCCTCCATTTCTCGCATCTCATAAAGGGGCAACAGAAAAATCCAATCTTTAACCATCATTCATCACTGAGCACTGAGAGCACTGATCAGAACTAGCTATCCAGCGAGCCATGTCGATGTACGGCCGCGACCCCTGGGGCGGCCCCCTGGAGATCTCCCACGCGGACTCCGCCACCGACGACGACCGCAGCCGCGACCTCGACCGCGCCGCCCTCTCTACCTCCTCCCTCCTCCGCCCCCCTCTCGACGAGACCCAGCAGTCCTGGCTCCTCGCCGCCCCCGGCGACGGCTCCTCCGCCCGCAAGAAGAAGTACGTCGACCTCGGCTGCCTCCTCGTCAGCCGCAGGCTCTTCATCTGGTCCCTCTCCGCACTCCTCGCCGCCGCCCTCCTCGCCGGACTCGTAACCCTTATCGTCAAGACCGTCCCCCGCCACCACCGCGCACCTCCGCCACCGGACAACTACACGCTCGCCCTCCACAAAGCCCTAATGTTCTTCAACGCCCAGCGATCGGGCCCCATCCCCAAGCACAACAATGTCTCCTGGAGGGGCAATTCTGGTATGAAGGACGGGATCTCCGATCCGGCGGTGAGGAGGAACTTAGTCGGAGGGTTTTATGACGCTGGGGACGCAATAAAGTTCAACTTCCCCCAGAGCTTCGCGATGACGATGCTGAGCTGGAGCGTGATCGAGTACAGCAAGAAGTATGAGGCGGTCGGGGAGCTGGGGCATGTGAGAGAGATCATCAAGTGGGGGGCCGATTATTTGCTCAAGACCTTCAATTCCTCTGCTGATTCCATCGATCGGATCGCGGTTCAGGTATAAAGATGGATTTGTTTTTTATATAAAAGTTTTTCTGATAATTTGATTCTTACAGAGAGATTTGGCTATAGGACCCTGAAATTTGTGTTTCGTTTGGGGATTCTTTCACCACCCTTTTGTTTTTGAGAAAGCGGGACAAATCAATGTTCTGTGGGGTTTAAGGGTTTAGGATGATGATCCTTCTGGTTGACTGAGTCAATTTGATGAATAATGTGAAGACTACTGCTCTCGTTTTGAGTAATTTTAACTGATTTTGATTTGTGATGTTGGGAAAGGGATCAAAATCAGTGAACAATGCAAGACGATTCATCTTTTTTCATGTTTATTAGGGTTTTGTTGATAAAGTTTGATTCTTGTAGGGAGGGGTTAGTTTCCGTTGAGTGTAGAATTACTTTGGGCTATACTCAACAGATCAATGTTCTTTGCGCATGCTTTGGAGTTCTACTCTCATTTGTTTCTTCTTAGAAAGATTGGGATGTTTGTGAATAAATCACCACTGTCACTGATTTCTATCTTTTACTGTAGGTTGGCCAAGGAGATACATCAGGAGGACCAACACCAAACGATCATTACTGTTGGATGAGACCGGAAGACATCGATTACCCACGGCCAGTTTATGAGTGCCATGAATGCTCTGATCTCGCAGCAGAGATGGCGGCAGCTTTGGCTGCGGCTTCTATTGTGTTTAAAGACAACAAGGCATACTCTCAGAAATTGGTTCATGGGGCTACAACAGTGTTCAAGTTTTCGAGGGATCAGCGGGGGAGGTACAGTGCAGGCAATGCAGATTCATCTCACTTCTATAATTCAACCAGTTACTGGGATGAGTTTCTCTGGGGCGGGGCATGGATGTATCTGGCTACAGGAAATTCATCATACCTTCAATTGGCTACTCATCCTACAATGGCTAAGCATGCTGGGGCATTCTGGGGTGGACCTGACTATGGAGTGTTTAGCTGGGACAACAAACTTGCTGGGGCTCAAGTAAGTTTACATGAACTGTCATTTTATTTTGTTCCTTTGCTACTTGAGCTTATGCTTATTTAATATAAGAATAATTACAATGTTGTTTGCTTGTTTGATGGACTTGCTAGTTGGATTCTTGAGATTTCTAGTAGAAAACGCACTGTCTTATTGTATGGGTGCAGTCAACTTGAGCTTGAATAGGAATAATTTGAAGCCATTATAGTCAAATTTAGATCTTTATGTTGCCCACTACCAAGGAAAGATTTTTAAGCCACCCTTCTGATACTACAGTATCTATTTTGCTATAGACGTCAGTTCTGTCACCTGTTATGTTTTAATATTCTGTTACCCCTTGTGTGCTTATGGGTGTGGCTCCAGGACTGACAATCGAGAGGAACTTGATGGAGTGATCTACATAGAGCTTGTTATTGAGCAATCCATTTTAAAGAAAATTTGAAATTTTAGTTCTCTCATATCCTGAGGGAGTGACCTTGTCATTGTGTGTATTATGAAACCGTACCCATTTCAGCATTTGTTTCCTAGCTAGTTTAAAGCATACACTGATTACTAAAGAATTAGTAATTATGAAAAAAAAACTATCATGGAATTAACTCGAATCTTCCAATTGAGAGGTGATTTAAACTTCCATGGTGCAAGTTGACATTTGGACTTTATGCCTTGGTTTTAGAAACGGTTCAAACGGGTAGAGACATCCATCTCAATTTGGGGAATTTTCCTTATGTCACATTTATGATATGATGTGTTTACTTTTCCCTTTTTTCGCTGGGCAATTTTCATGTCCTTGTTGATCAGAATGTCGTGCATTATTAGCAAGTAGTAGGCAGGCCACCCTACTGCAGCACAAGGGCCCTGGTGAACAGTGATTAATATCAGGGCATAAATGTAGTAAATCTCTAGTAGTACACTTATTCTGTGTCTTGCAACAAGCAAGTTTTTACATGTCAGAATTGATTGTCTTGTGGCTACTTTTTCTTTCTATGCTTGATGGCATGCAGTGCATATGTATAATCGGGAAGCTAATCTTAAGTCCTAGCATTGTGCTCAGTGCTGTAAATTTAGGATCTCAAAAGCCTAAATCGTCATTTCAAATTCATGCTTACCAGTTCATGGAATGATACATGCATATTGCCCAAAACTCTGGCTGTTATTGTTCAAGTTCGTATTTCTTCCTTTTTACCCTACTATTGATGTGTTCCTGCTCTTATGCAAGAACATCCTTCAGTGAATCAGGCAAAATTAACTATTTTTCTCTTTTCATAGAATTGAACCTAGGTTCTCGAGAATATACAGAAGAAAAATCATTTCATTGATACTTTGATATAGTTTAAGAAGATCATTTTAGAGATAATTCTTGAACTAAGCCTCTGAGGCATGCATGATGCACTGATTTGGTTGAATGTATTGCTTTGGGAAAAATTGAATTATCTTATCGACTAAGAGCCAACATTCTTCTTGTTGAACCCCCACTAACAAGTTTTGTAATTGCTAAGAAACATCTTTGCAGAACAGGCAAGAAATGGATTTTTACTGTGGTACATCCATCCCAGTTGCTCATCTTGTTTGTTTTACAATGAGACTGTACAGTGATACATCCAGTCCAGCGGCTCATCTTGTTTGTTTCACAGTATATTGACATTTACTTAATTGTATTCTGACACCTGTATTAAGAACCATTACAGAATTTTAAATTTAGCAGTGTGCGATGATCTCCACAGGTTTTACGACAATTGCATTGGCCAACCGTGTAGAAGGATCTTATTCATTAAACTTTAAAAAAGCTTCTAACGTGGCACAAAAACACATACTTCTGACTATTATTCTGCTTCATATCAAGTTTGATAGAGTTGTATGTATTTTCAACAGCATTCTTGGTTCTCCATAGACTTGCTCAATGATAACTTTTTCAGTTTACCATTTCAATCTTAACATTTTCTGCATTCCTTTGTGTCCAGGTTCTTCTTAGCAGATTGAGGCTATTTCTGAGTCCAGGCTACCCTATGAAGAGATGTTGAGAACTTTTCACAACCAGACCAGCATTATTATGTGCTCCTATTTGCCAGTTTTCACCTCCTTCAACCGAACCAAAGGTTCAAGATGCTTCATTTATTTAGTTACTCCTATCTCACATTGATACTTTATCTCCATCAACTGAACTGAAGGTCTGACAAGTTCCCAATTTTTTTTTTTTTTTTTTCAAGGTGGTTTGATACAGTTAAACCATGGAAGACCACAACCTCTTCAGTATGTAGTTAACGCTGCATTCCTTGCATCGGTCTACAGTGACTATCTTGAAGCTGCGGATACACCGGGATGGTACTGTGGTCCAAATTTCTTCTCCACCAAAGTTCTCCGCAACTTCGCAAAGGACCAGGTACGATTTCTGTCATAGCATGTTATAGCCTTGTTTTTGTAACAGGCTTAACTCAATATTTAGCATTATTGCCATACTGTGACTGTAACGTCAAATACGGAGCACCCTCTACCGTGATACTGTAGAATATGCGAAAAATATTTTTGCTGTAACCTTTCATGCACCCATAATTAGAGTCATAAACGACTGGCTAAAATGGACAAATATTAATTATATAATCTAGAAATTTAATGTTATATCTATCTATATATTTATATATACACATGTATATATACATACTTACATGTATATTTATGTACATACACAAATATATCTATACATTCATATATATACATACATATGTATATGTGCATATATATAATATAACAGACGGCATTGAAAAATTAGCACCAATAATAGACCCAAAGATATCCTGATTGTGATTCAACTAGATTCATGTAGGTAAAACCATAGTTCCAAAGCCAATGAAAATTATTGGAATTACAGCTGAAATATCACAATGTTTGGAAAACATTGCTTAACAATAGTATAATGCTCTGTGTCAATATATTAAAACTAATCAATTAGCCTAAAAGATAAAGATGAAATAATCGACCATTTTGAGTGCATTTACAGCAATTACAATAATGTGTTACTTGACTCATTTTGTATCAATTTCCACCTTTTCATTTCATGACTCGTGTATTTGATGCGGTTGGAATTTCTACATATTTGTGATCATATTTTACTATTTTCCATTGAGTAGTGTTGGGCCCAAATGGTAAGCTGGGAAATTGGCTAAATTCAGAGTAGTTTGGTTACTAAGATTTCTTCTCTTCTGATCATGGCAGATCGATTACATTCTTGGTAAGAATCCCCGAAAGTTGAGCTATGTTGTTGGGTTTAGCAACCATTATCCAAAACACGTGCATCACCGCGGTGCATCAATTCCGAAGAACAGGGTGAAATATAACTGTAAAGGAGGGTGGAAGTGGAGAGACAGCAAGAAGCCAAACCCCAACACAATAGTTGGAGCAATGGTTGCAGGCCCAGATCGACACGATGGATTCCACGATGTTCGTACCAATTACAATTACACTGAGCCAACCCTTGCAGGGAATGCTGGTTTGGTAGCTGCTCTGATTTCTCTCTCTGGCGAGAACGATGGGGTCACCGGTGTTGACAAGAACACGATGTTCACTGCAGTTCCTCCTATGTTTCCGACTCCTCCCCCACCTCCTGCCCCCTGGAAGCCCTGAGTGGGGGAGACACTCCGGCCATCATTGATCATTAGAGTTATACCGTTTCCATCCCAGTAATGGAGATCTGACAGTTATGAGGATGACTTAACAAACTTCATGCAGGAAGTTAGCTTCTGAAGCCATGTGTTGGATATCTTTTTGTACCATTGTACCAGTGTTGTATCATTGTTTAATTTTATGTATAGTATATGTATACTGATGAAATTTGGATAGTAATGAAGTTGCTAATTCCAATGGGGTTTAGTTATGTTAGACTTGGGTGGGCTAGCCCGCAAGGGAGCTGGGAGCCCAAGCCCAGTCAGTAAATAGGTTTAGGCCAATGACTAGTCTACTCTTAAACTCGATTATATTAGTATAGCGCCCAATGCGTGTTGGGGGATCACATCAAGTGATGAGATTTATTGAGGGAATTTAAGATATTCTTATATAGTCCCTTATTAGAATTTGTCTCCTCTATATTGGGAGGAGAATCCCTCTTTCAACATGCTACAATTGCTATTTCTCTTTTTGAAACCCAATGACAGTTGCCTATTCCGCTTGAATTGTGGATCGAGGCGAAGGATTCTCACAGAGTTTGTTGTAGGTTCCTCCACCCTCAAGAAGAAGAACGCTCTTTCGAGAGAAAAAACCCTTGGCATCTAGAGGTACGCTTCCGCGACATTATATATATAATCTACATGTATGCGTATGTGAATATCCTGAAAATATTACATAATATCAGAGCATGGTACGAGCTCTTCTCTATCAAAAATAATTTCTAGAAACGTAGGGTTTGTGTATATGTAGTGGTCTAAAATTGACCCTCAGTAAGAAGCTGATACGTGTCCAAGCAATCAAGTTATTCTTTTGAAGTTTCTGCATTAATTACTTCTGTCACATCGGATCTTTTCGTGAGCATCCACAGTTTTCAGGATCACTCCAGGCCGAACTTAAGTCAACCTCCAAAGCTTTGCCACCCAGAGCGATCCCGGAGTAAAACTCCCGTCCCAGAGGCATCACCCTCTGGAGCACCTACAGTCTAATATCACCAACTTCACTTGGAAGTCCCCATTAACAGTCATCGAGATTTCTGCCTGCAATCACGCAACCTCTTCTCTCTCACGTTGAATACATGTAACGCTCATGCGTTCAAGGCGGACAGTTATGAATAATGACAAAATTCCCTGCATATAATCTCAACCATCACGCCAGCAATAGTGGTCGTTATAACAAATCCGCACATGAAGATCATGCAGTTACACGTATCTCGTCAACGCCCCATCCACTTGAGGAGAAGGAGTTCAGTACAAATAGAGCTTCTTCTCTTGCGAGAAGGAGGACTAGAGTTTTTTGAGACTTTTCCTTCCATCTAATCCTAACTCAATGAAATACGAATATATGCTTGTAATTTCTGTAAACCGACGAGTTATAGTGAATTTTTTCCCTTCTCCCTGTAATTTTCCCAATTTGAGTTTTCACGTAAAAATATTGTGTCTACATCTGTTGTCTGTATGGTGTTTTCTATTTTGCACTTACACTTTAAACACATATTCTCGTTTGTGGTGTGGATCGATTGTCTGATTACTCGCAGCAAAAAATCTCCACCACATACTTGTGCTTTTATTGAGAGCAAAATTCTTACAGTCAAGATCTTTCCCCTAAAAACCCAAAAAAACCCTACTCAAAAAGCTTCTTTCAGATCGACCATGGCCCCAAGAAAGCGAGCCGTCGTCAACGGCGCAACATCCAAAGGCAAGGCCATCGCAACCGCTGGGGGGCACGACCATTTCACCATCCAATGATCAGCAACATACCACCGAGAACATCGGCTCCTCCTCGCCTCAGAGAGCAACCGCAATTGTCCAACCACCGCAGCAATATAAAGACCACTCTTATAGATGCTTACCGACATGAAAGAGCAAATGAAGAAATAACAAGCCCAATCAAACCACGGTCGGGAGCATGCAGCTTTTGACCGCGAGAATGCCATCCGTGAGCAGGAGGCATTGAGGCGGCTCAACGACCAACTCCAGGCTCAAATCACTGCCCTTTAGAATAACCAGGCATCAACGCAGTTAGAAAGCAAACCTGAATTCACTGGATCTCTTGACCACTGAGTCCTCGACAAACTGATTCAAAGACAGATTGTGAAAGCCAGGCTGCAAGGCCACCCAACGCCTTCAATTGCCAAAGTTTTCGACTCTCTCCTCTCCGAAGACATCCTAGAATGTGAGTTCTGATGAAATTTTCAACTTCAACGTTCGACTACTACTCCGGGGTAACACATAAGGCATTTTCGAGACAAGGTGGTAGTATATTCCCACAATGATCTACTCTTGTGCATCACCTTTCCCTAAAAGGCGTGGCATCAGATTGGTTCTACTCTCTGCCGCCTTGCTCTCTCCAACAGAGGAGGTAACTAAACATTCCTTACTCAGTATGCCTCTCGCCAGGAGGCCTAGAAGAACAGTAATCATCTCCTCTTCGTCAAGATGAGGCACAGTGAAAGCCTCAAATCATAAATCAGCTTCTTCCAAGCTAACTCGCCAAACTCCCCAACTGCGGTGAGGACGTCTCTGCACTCGCATTCATCATCGCGTTACAGGTTTCTCACCCCCTGTACAACCACATCCACAAGCATGATGTCACTCGGATGAATGAGGTCTTGTCACTAGCTCAGCCTTACATCTAGCTGGAGGAAGTAATAAAGACTTCCTTCAACCATACCACAAAGCATGATGATGTCAAAGAAAAGTCAAAGTCTCCACACTAAGCATCTGCTCACTTACAAGATCAAAACTGAGGGCAACCTGCCTTCATGAAACAGGCGTTCCCTATCCTTCCACCAAATCCTCTCCCAACTTACAATCTGATGAAACAACATTTCACTCCGATGAAGCTCCCCATCAACGGGGACTTCAACACCTTCAAAGACCAACTGTGAGTCAGGCACTCGAGCTCAATCCAATAAGATCCCTTACTTCTCGGAGCAAAAAAAAAATTGTTCTTACCATGACTGCAAAGGATACATGACCATCCATTGCTGGGCTATCCAAAAGTACCTGGAAGAGCTCATCCAATAACGTCTACTCAAAGAGTACATCCTCACTCCCTAAGCAGCCTCCGGATCCAGATGGCTCAATGCTCCACCGCCTATCCAGCCACAACACCTGATCATCTAATACAAAATGATTTATTGATTTAGTATTTCCAAGGGAGAGCAATACTTCTATCCCTACCATTTTCTATATTCCAATTCCATACATTACATTCCAATATTAAATAAAATGATATTCTTTGCTCCTAACCATTGCAACCCTTTCAAGGTAAACACGTTCTACTGATGGATTTTTCTACTCGAAACTACTCCGCTGCTGGAATTTTCCTACTCGGAGTCAGTCCTTTCGATGCTGTGATTTCCCCTACTTAGAAGATGTGTCTAGGCATTCTGCAGATGAGATTTTTCTCTACTCGGAACTACTTCGCTGCTCGGGTTTACCCCATTAGGACTCGACCCTTACACTGCTGGGATTTTCCCCACTGGGAAGTGATTATGAACTACTCAGCTGCTGGGATTTTTTTCACTCGGAGTCGGCCCTTTTGTTGTTGGGATTTTCCCCACTTGGAAGTGAATGTGAACTACTCCGCTCTGGGATTTTCCCACTCGGAGTCAGCCTTTTCGCTGTTGGAATTTTCCTCATTCGAAAGCAACTGTGAACTACTTCATTGTTGGGATTTCTCCTACTCGTAGTCAGCCATTCCACTGCTAGGATTTTACCCACTCGAAAGTGACTGTGAACTACTCCGCTGCTTAGATTTACCTCACTCAGAGTCCCAACTCTGCGCTGGGATTTCCCCTTCGGAGGTCCGGATTGTCATTCTGCTGCTGGAATTTTCCCCACTCGAAAGGTGCATCCAATCTGTCGATGGATGATGCCCCCACTTCAGGTCCTTGCCGAGGTTGCGGCTCTGCTGATAGATTTTTTTCAACTCAAAAGCAACTATGAAACTGACTCCACTGTTGGGATTTCCCCCACTCGGAGGCCCAACTCCGCCGCTAGAATTTTTTTCCACTTGGAGGTCCGAATCGCTGCTCCGCTGCTGGGATTTCCCCAACTCGGAGTTGACGCATCCAATCCGTCGATGGGTAACACCCCACTTTAGGCCTTTTTTCAATTTATATGTAACCGAAGAGCCTATGATTGCACGAGACACATGGTATATACATGAGGGTTTCCTTACTTGGATTACCCCCTCAACGTATTAGTTTCATGTGATTACATGCTGGAAGAATCAAGGGTACCGATGAAGGTACAGTTGCCCAGGTGTTATTCGAACATTTCCTTTGTGAATGTCTGCACGTGTTACTCACCCTGTGGCGATATGGTTGTGTATATCTAGCCTATAATCGTGCGAGACACATGATATATGCATGAGAGTTTTTTTGTTTAGATTATCCCCTCAACATACTAATTTCATATGGTTAAAGGCTAAGCATACACAGTCTTGTCGGCCCAAACTATCTAATTTATGCCTTTTGTTTTCTTATAATATTACATCTAACATTTAATTTGATTAGAATCATTGCATGTTTGTATGTGCATCATCGCTCCGTAGTTGGAATTTATTTTTCCCACTCGAAGTCCTACCAAATTTCATACTTTGCTGATGGGATTTTCTCAACTCGGAGGCCCAACTCCTTAGCTGGGATTTTGCCCAGTCGGAGTCCTACCAAATTTCACACTCCGCTGCTGAGATCTTTCACTTGGGCGCCTAACTCCGCATCTGAGATTTTTCTCACTCGGAGGATAAAAATTTGCAGGTACCACGATGGACTACCACACTCAGGAACACCACAAACCTATTAAACTATCCACGAGCAAAGTCAGATATTACGGAGTTAAAGACATACACTCCGAGGAGACAGTCAATTCCAAACACAAACATTTATTCTAAACTTTTTATTCCATTTACATTACTTTAAATTTATGATCGCACACATATTTTGCATTCTTTTCATTACACTCCTACTTTTATCGTGTAATAAATCTGCTAATTTCCTTATCTTAAATGTCTATTTAGCAGAAGATAATCATGAAAAGAAAGAAGATTAAACTAAATAAATAATAGTTAAAATTAGATTTAACTAGATCTATTTGGTTAGCTGAGGATGATCCTAGATCTAATTAGAACAAATCAGGATTGGGGCAAATATTCAGTTGAAGATCAGAGCAATCAGAAAGATAACACCAAATGAAACTGGTAAAATTCAGATTTCTATAAATTCGTTTTGGTTAGCTAAATATCAACCGAGGATAACGTCAAATACAGAGTCCAAATTCAAAATCCAAAGGGATAAATAGATAGAGAGAAGATCAACGGATGAGATGAAACAATTTTGACTCAGATTCTGACTGGATACATTTTAGTATTTGAATCATAACTTTCGCTACCAAAACTCAAATCTGATGATTCAAGATGATCCAGAAAGACAACTTAAAGGGATACAACTCTTAAGTTGATCACTATTTCTAATTCTGTCATTTGATAAGTTATATTCAGCAATCAACACGCCAACAAGCTGCAAATCAGAATTGAATATCCACATCAAATCAAATTTGAAGATAAGGGGAGAATTTAAATTCAGAAATAGCCAGCTCTCCCTATCTTTTAACTCATTTTCTTATCCATTTCTATACTATAAATACTCCACATATCAGAGGCAGAGAACGATGAAGCAGACATAGGTTTTTAGGCTACTTTTTAATTCTTTTTATTGTATGTTTTTATTTTCATTTTATGTAATTTTTATTTCTTTGTAAGCATAGGTTAGACTGAGATTCATGTAAGTAAGAGAGAGAGAGACTTATGTTGAGAGTGACACCGATGTAACCTCCTCCTTTCTTTCATAGTTTCTATAAGCAATCAAAGGTAACATCTTTATGCTTTTCTTTGTTTATATGTTCTTCTTCTTTTTTTTACTTTTTCTCTTTTGATCTTGATGAATGTCCAAATGAATTTAGAAGCATCAATATATCCATGTTTGTGTGAGTGCCACCGATATTTCATGATGATGTTCTCTTCCTCAAGATTTCGTATCATTTCATTCTTGTTCGTCTTGATGATGTAATGCGAATGGGGACTGATCTCGATCTTATGAGTTATGTGTTGATCGCCTCTAAAGTAAGGTAAAACATGCAAGGTTTCCAGGTAAGTCATCAACCAGAGGAGATAAGTTTTTCTTTTAGCTTTTCTTTCTTTTCTTTAATTCTTTAGTTTAGAACACCACAATCTCCCAACTCTCTTATCACTCTTTTTAATTTCTTTGTATAAATTCATTTTTCATTTTCTCACATTCTCAATCTACCACTTTCTTCTTAATTTGATTATAACTTATTTTTCTTTTTCATTTCAAGAACTAAAAGAAGATCTTTAACCATTGATTGTAGCATAAAAGAGAACTTACTAAAAAGCTTCCATCACTAGTCCCTCCTTATGGATCACGACCCGCATAGCCACTTGCTATTGCGGTAGTATTGAGCATCTTTCACTCCTTATTCTTAAGTTCTAAAATTCTGTATTTTTGTGTGCAGGTAAAACCTCAATCAAATTTTGGCGTCGTTGCCGCTGAGGGATGGTAAGTAATTCTCTTTTTAAGTTTATATTTTTGGTTAACTTTCTTCTTTATTCTTAGTATACAGTGATATATATCAAGAAATTTTTGCTGCAGTGGATATATAAGTGGCCCTGGATTCTGCTCAAGAAAGTAGAGCCCAGAAGCCCTCAGATTTGCTACATTCAAGTGACAAATCTGAGTGAACTACTAACCTATATTTTTACAGGTTGGCTGAATTGCAAAACTAAATTTCTGTAACTATTTATTTTCTTATTTGTCTCACTGTACATACTTTCTAACCTCAACAGTAAAATGATGTTTGTTAAATACTAAAAACGGTTTAGACTTTCATTTAGGTACGTGTCTAATTCATTTATATTTTACATTACTGTTGAAGAGTGTTGGAGTAAAGGTACGTGTGCATAACATGTGGTATAGGAACACTATTGAATTGTTTACATTGATTAAGTGTTGCTTTTCATGGACACATTGCACTAAATTGATTTAAGGGCTTGTCCTATAAACAAAATAAGGTGGGAAAGTCATTACCCTCCCTTAGCCCACAAACAATCTCCTCACTCACTAACACAAGTCTAACTAAAACTGAGTAGACATTGGCGCTAGGGATATCTCGGACTCATACAGGAGACTAACCTAAGGGGGGAGTTGATTTGAACTTAACTCTTACCAAATCGGTGTCTAAGGTTTGGGATTGAGGGGCGAACCCTAAAGGTTGGCGGTTTGGCATAATTAGGCATGTTGCTTAGGCACGGATACCTTTCACTGATCTTGTGCCTACCTAGCCGATTAACGTGTGGTCAGATTCGACAATATATTCCCTGTGGATAGTCTAACCAGTTAGGAGTCGTCTAGGTCTAAGGTTTATCCTAACTTAGGTTAGATTTTTTTTATTTGCTTATTTGTTTGTTTTTCTTTGTTTGTGTTTGATATTCTTGTGCAATATGGCTTCTAACAATATTTTTTTCAATTTTAATGGTAATCCATGTTACACCCCAACCTCTTTTTCGGATATTACCAACCCGGCATATCATACCTTTAACCAACCTAGTGTGCCGGATTGGTCTTATCCCGAATCAATACATGTCCCAGTCTCAATACTATGAACAAGACTGAAACAATCATCACTACTCTTCACAGAGTCAATAGGGATACAACTTCCCTTAAGTCATATTGTCAGCCACCTTACCAACATCGAGCTTCAATACTCCTTCTCCTGAACAACCATTAGAAGAAACAATTGACTGAGAAAATAGGATGGAAGCCGTAGACGAGCTTGAGCGACGAATTCAAATTTTAGAAGACTCAAATCCCGTTAAAATTTTCAACTCACAGATCCTTACTCTATTTTTCAAGAAGAACATTCTGGCTTAAAAAGACTATGGAGTGCATGATTCAATCCCAAAATGATCTACTCGATATGATAGAAGCAAGACTTAGTAGATTGGAAACATGTGTAGGAATAAGGAAACTCTCCCTACCCAATCTTTGACTATTCTTGACACTTCTAGCCATATTGATGAAAACAAAGAATCATGATATCTTGAAGACTTTGACCAAGATTCAATTTCACTACAAAATCTTAAACTTGACCAATGTCAGCCCATTGATGAATTTGCATGTTTTTATTTTAATGAGATTGAACTTGATTATGAATGTGAACCAGATCCCCAACTTTGTGATACAATTTTCGTCTTCGAATCTATGTTGATTCCGGTATTCTTACCCAATTTGGACCAATTTTCTGAGCCAACATTTATTCCTGTACCCATAGATCTAGAAATTGAATCACTAATTTTGGATAGTCATATTCCATTGATGGAAAAAGAATGTGAATTTTAATTTTTGGACTTGAACTCAACTCTTGAACCAAAACTAACTCTCGAACCCAAAGTTGATTTTCCCGAATTAGTATTGGTTCTTAACCTATCATTCTAGAGCTCAAGTCAACAATTTCACCAAGTCACATCTTTTGTTAGATATAAATATAGATCATGATGACTCCGTGATGATTTTTCAAGACTGGTCATGTTAATAGAGTAAGTTTCACGATTGGATCTTTCATGATCCTATTTATATTAGGGACTGTAAATATGTAAATAGAAAAAAGGTCAATAAATGAGGGTTTCGTGAACCACCACATTATCTTGATTGGGTAGCAATACTTGACCCAATCAGACCACCACCGGAACCACAACCATAAGGTAATATTTTCCTTTCCTTTCTTCTTTTTCATGCATCTATGCATTAATTCTTACATTGAGAATAATGCATGAGATAGGTGTGGGGGAGAGTTCTAATATAACTTAGGTTTTCCTTTTATTATTTAAAAAATTATTATTAACATTTTCTTTACTTTTAAAAAAAATTTTGAAAATAGAAACAATATTTTGACATATTTTTTGTAAGAAATTAAGTCAATTTTAAGGAATAGGAGAATCATAATTAGGATTTCTAATACTTGGTCAAAATAAGATTATTTATTTGATTTTCAATGTTAGGAAGAAAATTAAAAAAAGTAATTTAGTCTTAATTTTTACCTTGATGATATATGCATACTTTATATACACACTTTGGGTTCAAAAATAAAAATTCTTATGTCTTATTAAAAAGAAAGAAAAGAATAAAAGAAAAAATGAAAAAGAAATATATATATATATATATATATATATATGAAAATTTTTTGATTAAGTTGGGTACCTGTGCCTCATAAAGCATAAGTATTCACGCCTAAAAGCAATTCATATAATAAAATTCTTAATTTTGTGGCCTTATTTGCTCGAGTTCTTAAGTCCTTGAGGTGTTTTCTCACCCAGTGCCCTAAGACCGTTTGGTTTGGGAGTCACCGATTAGAGGCTCGTTACATGGACAGATTAGAAAACCTAATAGAATTAAGGAATAATATAACCTAAAATAAAAATTATATATATATATATAATAAGGCATAAGAGTTAGAGCTAAAGAACCCTGAGTCAAAATTTCATGATCACAAAGGCGCATATGACTTAAGGTAAAATAATAGATTAGCTGAGAAATATAGTTTGACTCTATGCCTTAGTTAATAACAAGTTTTGAATTAAGACTGAGCTTAAGAATGAAAAGTTCAGTTTTCCTATAACTTACAGATTACTTAATTCTTACAATAATACTTCATATATTTTTCTCTTTTAAAATGTATTTTCAAAATACTAACACTTTGTTTCTCTTTCTTTACGAATTTTGTGGGTGTAATCCACTGAAAACCCTCACGGGACAAAACTCATCCTCTAGAGAAAACCTAGAGGTTTAACGCCTTGTTACACATGCTCAGTACAATCGCGTGACCTGCAAAAGTGGTCCAATCATCTTTGGTTTAGTTTTGTTATTTTGCTCGAGGACGAGCAAAAGATAGGTGTGGGGGTGTGATCGTACACATATTTTGCATTCTTTTCATTACATTCCTACATTTATCGTATAATTAATCTGCTAATTATCTTGTCTTAAATGTCTATTTTGCAAAAGATAATCATGAAAAGAAAGAAAATTAAACCAAATATATACTAATTAAAATTAAATTTAACTAGTTAGAACAAATCAAGGATTGGGGCAAATGTTCAGTTAAAGATCAGAGCAAATCAAAAAGATAACACCAAATGAAAAACCGATAAAATCGGATTTCTATGAATCCATTTTGGTTAGCTAAAGATAACCGAGGATAATATCAAATACAGAGTCTAAATTCAAAACCCAAAGGGATAAATGGATAGGGAGAAGATCAACGGATGAGATGAAATAATTTTGACTGGGATTCTGACTGAATACATTTTAGTATATAAATCATAACTTTTGATACCAAAACTCTAATCTAATGATTCAAGATGATCCAGAAATAAAACTTAAAGGGCTGCAACTCTTAAGTTGATCACTATTTCTAATTCTATCATTTGAAAAGTTATATTCGGCACTCAACACGCCAACAAGGTGCAAATCAGAACTGAATATCTACATCAAATCAAGTTTGGAGATAAGGTGAGAATTCAAATTCAGAAATAGCCAGCTCTCCCTATCCTTTAACTCATTTTCTTATCCATTTTATGCTATAAATACTCCACACATCAGAGGTAGAGAACGATGAAGCAGAGATAGGTTTTTAGGCCAATTTTTCATTCTTTTTAGTGTAGGTTTTTATTTTCATTTTATGTAATTTTTATTTCTCTATAAGCATAGGTTAGACTGAGATTCATGTAAGTAAGAGAGAGACTTATGTTGAGAGTGACACCGATGTACCCTCCTCCTTTCTTTCATAGTTTCTACAAGCAATCAAAGGTAACATCTTTATGCTTTTCTTTTTTTTATATGTTCTTCTTCTTTTTCTACTTTTTCTCTTTTGATCTTGATGAATGTTCAAATGAATGTAGAAGCATCAATATAGCCATGTTTGTGTGAGTGCCACCGATATTTCATGATGATGTTCTCCTCCTCAAGTTTCCGTATCATTTCATTCTTGTTCGTCTTGATGATGTAATGCGAATGGGGACTGAGCTCGATCTTATGGGTTATTCGTTGATCGCCTCCAAATCAAGGTAAAACATGCAAGGTTTCCAGGTAAGTCATCAACCAGAGGAGGTAAGTTTTTCTTTTAGGTTTTCTTTCTTTTCTTTTAATTTTTTAGTTTAGAACACTACAATCTCCCAACTCTTTTATCACCCTTTTGAATTTCTTTATATAAATCTATTTTCCATTTTCTAGTATTGAACACTTGCACTCCTTATTCTTAAGTTCTAAAATTCTGTATTTTTGTGTGCACATAAAACCTCAATCAATTTACTTAATTACATCAACATGGATAATACGAGATTATATCACATATCTGTGTATACATTTTTGAAAAAGAAATACAGATGATCTAGCTCCTATCCATCCAGCCCTACCAAACAGGTCACCGATGCTGAAGCAAACAAAGATCTGTCTATTAGAGAACACTTCACGGAGGCACGATCTTATTGTTCACGCCACCATCCAAAGGTCATGGAGGAAATTCCGAGAGGTTCTTTCACAAACGTAAGAGATCCTTTGGATGAAGAATCTTCTCCTCTCCGGCTGAAACACGCCTCTTTGAAAGCCAGACGGACTCCAACTCTCAGCACAAAACTATGCCAGAAGATGAGATTAGTCCTCTTCCCTCCTCGCTCGAAAACTTTGAGAAGGAGGATGCAAAGGGGTGATCGGGGGAAAACCGTGCACATAAAGTGTATGTTTTGAAATCACGAGTTAAAAGTGCGTGCTTTGGCTTTCTCAATACTTCCGTTATAATATGGTGGCTAAACGGCTCGAATCCACACGAACGAAAAGCGATAGAAGCTTTACCGTTCTATTCATCTGTGTGTTAATGGATCTTCTATGTTTTAAAGAATGAAAAGAATAAAAACAAAGAATGAGAAGAATATCATGAAAACAAAGAAGCGAGAAATATAGAAAAGTTGTTGTAAATTTTGTAACTTTGAAACAAGGTAAAAAGAAAGATAAAAGGAGATATAAGAAAACTCATGGCTACTAACTACTAATGAGTCCACTAACATGCTAACCTCTTAGTGATAGTTGTCTCACATGTATCATTGGGCATCACTAGTCCTTGGTTCAAGAGCTTTGCAAGGCATGACCCACAAGATCACTCATCACATCCAAACTCAACAAATAAGTGTAAGTTACACTTAAATCATCAAAACTAACTAGAGTAAGCATGGAATAAACTAATGGTAACTTGTTAGAGAGTTAGATGTTAGAGTATTAGAGTCCATCATCATGAGCCATCAATGACTCTTGCAAGATCAAGGCCTAGTAGAGGCTATTACAATCATGTGGATTACTAAGTGAGGAGTTAGCATAGTTAGTGGCTAGTAGTTAGTTGCCATGAGAGAAAATTAGCTAAACATGTAAAGAGTTAGAAAAGAAACAAATAGAGATAAAGGAAGAACCTTTCATAGAGTGCCACCCTCCTTCATAAGAACTTTTTCTTCTATCATATGATCACTCTCTTTTCTATTACATGATTTATAAAAATGAAAAATACAAAAGAAGAAGAAGAATAACTATACTACCCTTAAGAGAAGAAAACTATACCAAAAACTCTTCTTTTTAAAAATCTGCTCAACACTGGGTATTTATAGGTAAAAGAGGGCACCAAGGAGGTTGTACGGAGTCGTGCATCGAAGCTCGACGCACGACTCCACAACATGGCCACGGAAACGCGGTTATGCAGCGTTTTTGCAGCCATGTTGCGGCCAGAAGGGCAGCTCCAGGGCGTAGGTCTGGTACAGGAGGTATGGGACTTGTACAGCCTGCAGGTTCCTTATTTCTGCTACTGGAAGTAACAGATTCAGTTTCCAAAGTTAAATGCTATATTAGGATCTAAAAATCACTAAATAAGTGAGATTTTTTATCTTCTTCTTTTATTCACACCATGGACCTAGGAACACACAAGAAAGTCATTATATAGCAGAATTTTATATAGAATAAGTTGAAAATATGGTATGAAATATGCAAATATAAAGACCAATCACACTCCCACAATTATCTTTTGTTCGTCCCGAGCAAAACAGAAAAACTAAAGAAATTATTACCCCACTTTCGCAGGTGAAGCGAACTGAGCATGTGCAATAAGCAGTTACATCTCTAGGTTTTTCCTAGAGGAGGAGTTTTATCTCCTGAGAGTTTTCAGCGGATTACACTCACAAAATTCATAAAGAAAGAAATTAAATGTTAGTATTTTGATAACACATTTTGAAACAGAGAAAAATGTTAAAATATTTTTGTGAAAATTTAAGTGATCTAAGGTCATAGGTTAACCAGAAATTTTCTTTCTTAAACTAAGTCTAAATGTAAAATCTTGTTATAAATTAAATGTAAGAATTTAAAATTAAATCGATTCCTTAATCTTTCAAAAAAACTCTTTAGAAAATATGTACTTTGTGAACTATGAAGATTTTTGGGATATCGATCTAACTTTCTTGCCATTTATTTATATCAATTTTTTTTCTTCTCTTAATTTTCTTAGGTTTTCTAGCGTACCCAGGTAGTGAGTCTTTAGCCGGTTACTCCCAAACGATGGTTTTAAGGAACCAGATGAGAAAATATCCCTCGGACTTAAGGACTCGAGTAAACAAGGCCACAAAACTAAAGGGGGTTATCTTGTTTTTGTCCACCATTTTAGGCGTGAATAATCATGCTTTCTGAGGCATAATTACCAAGCTTCAATAAGTGATTTTTATTATCATCATTTTTTATATTTTTTTATGGTATTTTCAGTCTTTGTTTCAATTCAAAAAAAATTGTGTAAGTGTGAAATGCATATATCTAAGGCAAAAAATTCAAGTTCAAATTATCTTACCAATCTTACTTTCTTATCCTAAAATTTAAACAAGATCTATTATTTTGACTTGATTTAAGAATTCATAATTATAGGTCTTCTTAATTCCTAAGATCCTCTTAACCTTCTTTAAAATAAATCAAAATTATTTTTCTTATTTCAAAAGGTTTTATAAAAAGAAAAGAAAAGAGTTTCTATACAAAAGAAAAAATCTAATTTTTTTCTAAAATGAAGTGTAAAAGAAAGAAAGTTTAGAACAACCTACGTTAGTAAACTCTCCCCCACACTTATCTCATGCATTGTCCTCAATGCATCATGAATGTGTATATGCATGAAACAAATGGAAAGGGAAGAAAAATTATCTCAGGATGGTGGTTCCGGTGGTGGTCTGATTGGTTCACGAAATGCGGCTCAATCCAAATTACGTAGAGTTCGCAGGAACTCACCAGTGACCTCTCTAATAGAACCCACTATTATGATATATACATGGATGATTTTCATTTGAAATTTTATCTTATCTAATTTCAAATTTTAAAAATAATTTCAGAGTCTTTTGTATCAACACCTTTGTCCCAGAATGGAGTGAATGTACAGGGGAGAAAGTTAAAAGTGTATTGCAAAATTTTCTTGAATCAATAAAAAATTACAACTTAAAATTCTAACTACAAGAGAGAAGATACGCTCAATCTTAGATCCCCTCTTTGTTTAAGGCTGGATTCTTTGCGTAACGATGGAAAGTTATTCTTATTTTTCGTTGACCGGGTGAATGTCAAGCTCTTCTGAAAAACTTCTCCTAGGATCACCGATAGAGTAGCACAATTTCTATTCAATGAAATCTCAAAGAGACTTAGGTAAAAACTTGAACTTAGCAAGTTAGTGAAGAGTTTAACTCTTTATAAATATTTCTCAGCTGAAAATTTTGACCCTTTTTCAATAGCAAACTGAGCTATTTATAGGGGGGTTCTAAGGGTAAAATTGTCTCCTAAAAATCTTCCATGATGGGGGTTAACTCCCCTAATTACGTGAGCAGTACCTGACCCAGTAATGAGGGTAGTTATAACTGAGAGCAGGACTCATTTGCAGTTGAAACGTGGGCTTGAGCTCTGCGTTTAGCCATTGAGATGATGCTGGACGTGGGCCTAGAGCCCTGCGTTTTGGCATTGTTGTGGTATTGAGACGCGGGCGTCGAGCTCTGTTTAGACGCGGGCTTCAAGCCCCGCGTCTTGGTTTTGCAGTGATGCTGAGACGTGGGTTTTGAGCCTCGCGTCTTGATACTGCATCAATGATTTTTATCAGCCTTGTGTCTGAAGTATGGGCTCTGCATTTGACGACTTGTCTTTAATGATTTTTAAATAGTCTACAGAAGTCCCTCAAAATTTTTTGAAACTCTACGGTTGACTGGGATGGGTTTCAAAACACTTTGCACTTTTCTGTTGGCAGCAAGCTCTTAAGATTGAACTGGTAGTCTTCTGAGATACCTTGAGCTCGATGTTGTCTAAATTTTGGTCTTTGTAAGTGTACCGTAAAACTCTTTGAAGCCACCAGAAATGATCGTCATGCGTGTCTAGATATGCAGTCCGGACCTCATCGGTACTCTGAGCTGGTTGTCGGTGTACTATTGAACTGAAAAAATCGTCAACTGCTTTTGCCAGTATATTGTTTGAACTGATTGCAAAAGTAAGACCGAACACGGGTCTTATAGACGCGAAGGTTGTGTGGCCTTGGAGACGCGGACCTCGTCTGAAGTAGAAACGCGACTCTCATTCATTAGAGAAATGCGAACATCGAAGTGGAGACGTAGTTCTCACTTTGTTGAACTGATGCAGACTACAAAACGCGACCCTCGAAGCTTGCATACAGTTTATAAAGACGTGAAGATCTCACTGGATCTTTTGAGGCAAAGCCGGCATTGACGGTTGGGAACGCGTGTTGTTGGGACTTCCCGGAGCAAAAATTAACGTGTTTCACTCAGACTGGATTTGATATTCGTGTTGCGAATTAAGACTATTAATTGGTCTTTAAAGAATGGTTTTGATTTTCATGCCGTTAATTAATGGCCATTTAGCGAGCCTATAAATAGACAATGGCCTCTTAACAGTCTTTCGTCTTACCTATTTTTTCCATCATGGGCAGGTGCTCTAAAGGACCTTTAGGGTTCTTGGACTGTCTTCTTCTTCAAGCCTGCATCCTAAAGAACTTTCAAAGTTCTTTGAACGAACCCAAAACTATGATGATTTCTTTCAATCTTCTTTGAAGATTATCACTATTAAGTGATTTCAAAATCAAAAAGCATCCCCTCAGGTGATTTCATGGCCATGTCTTGACGGATGATATCCTTCCTCTAAAAAACTCTTCTTCAGGTAGAAAATAGCCTTCGCCATAATAAGACTTTGTTCCCTTGTGGCTTTGAGATCCAAGCGTCCATGCTCTGTTTCTTGATCTCTTCATGAAATTTTTGAAACTTCTTTCTTGAAGTTTAGACATTTAACTTGGATCCCTGCGTCCATGCTCTGCAAATGCGATCTTCGTATTATCTTGATAAAATGCGAGCTTGTAGATTTTTGAGTCCCAAGTTCTTCAGACGCGAGCATGGTGAACTCCGTGTTTTGAGGCTTGAAACGCGGATTTTGTATATGAGACTTGCATTTCGAGTTCATGACTTAGAAAATTTTAAGACTTTTATTTGCTCTTTTGAAGTCTCTAGACGTGAATGTGGCGAACTCTGTGTCTTAAAAGCCTTATACGCTCTTTTTAAAATCTTAGACGTGAGTGTGATGAACTCTGCGTGTCAAAGTCAACGTGGATCTATAATGTCTGTGTCTGGAGTTCATAACTTTAGAAAGTTTTAAGGCCGCGTATTTAATATATACCTGCGTTTCAATCATCAGATGCGAGTCTAATATCAGGCTTGCATTCGGATCTATATTTTCTATCTTTGCAAAGCGTAGTAAACTCTACGTCCGCGAGATTCGCGTCTAGAGTTCATGACTTTAAATCCGAGTCTGTGTTTCTGAATTCATGTTTTTTGTCTTTGCAGAAATTTAACCCTCAAGTTTTTTTTCCTTCTTACAAGTTGTGGCCATATCGTTCGTGCTGGTTCCAATGTCTTTGCCGCGTTCATTGAGGTAGACATGAAACGACCAGTTCGTTCAATCGGCGACCACTTGAGGAGTCAGAACTTCTGTCCGAAGGCGAGGAAGATCCGCGCGGTTCTCGATACACATCAAGACATTATTGGACATGATAAACCAGTAAGGTCTTGGATCCTCCCTGATCACAATTAGCATGGCGCATTTGAAAGTTACGGGAAAGAGGACGTCACCAGTAAGGTCTCGGATCCTCCCTTCCTTAATCTTATTCAAAGAAGTGACAACAACAAAAAAAGCCATACTCTGGTGGCGGAGATTCCCATTAAACGAAGGATTATGGCCTTATGAAGACCCTCGCACCAGTTGGTTAGGTGAAATCAGAATGCTCCCTTACATTTTGACTTTGAGAAACACCATTGTTCTCAAGAGGAGAGGAAGTTGATCTGTTGTTCCCTACCATAGTCAAGAAGACGAACTTTGTGCATCTTCAGCATTTCAAGGAATGAGTGCAACCTTTCACTGAGCAAGAGGGACTTCTTTATACTCCTTTATTGTAACACTCAATCTTATTGGATAAGAGAGCGTTTTATATCACTTTCATATTTTTGAATATCAATAAAAGTGACACTTTTTATGCCTTTGTATTTGTCTTGACTTCCCTTTTGCAATGAAAATCAGACAAGTGAAAGCAATTATCTTTGATTTGCTAGAAGTGTGATATTCTAACTTAGCAAGTCAAAGTTAGAAATTTTCATTTAAGGAATTTTATAAAAGTTACAGTCAAATGTGTGATATTAAACTTGACAGGAGTAGTATAGTTTTTATGGACTTGCCATCCTATGGATGAGAATGACAAGTGAAGTTTTCACTCTGCGAGAGATTGTGATTGAGTCTTCATCATTAAGACTCAGTTGAAGATTAGTGAGAAATACTGTTAAAGGTGTGATATCAACCTAACAGTGATTTTAAGTGGACCTGCTATTCTGTTATCGAGAATAATAAGTAAGACTAGACCCGTAGGGGATCTAAATATTTCTTTACCGTCAGAGGTGTGATATTAACTTAACAGATTGGGTTGAATCTTGTCAGAGGTGTGATATTAACTTAACAGATTGGGTTGAATCTTGTCAGAGGTGTGATATTAACTTGATAAGAATGTGAGCTAGAGGTGTAATGTTAACTTAGCTCCACAGAAATTTCAGTTTCGTTTGGGAAAACTAAAAATACCACTGTCATAGGTGTAGTGTTGAACTTAACAGTGGAGGTAATGCTAGAGGTATAATTTTGAACTTAACACTAGTCATCTCGACTTCGATACAAAAGTTTGAGGTAAAGTCATTGTCATAGGTGTATTATTGAACTTAACAATGAACTGGATGCTAGAGCTGTGATGTTAAACTTAGCATTGCTCATCTCAGTTTTGATATGGAGGCTTGAGGAAAGTGATTGTCATAGCTTTAATGTTGAACTTGATAGTAACTTGATCACTGTTAGAGATGTGATATTAAACTTAACAGTAATCTGTCAGAGGTATAATATTAACATGACAAGAGTTGATTTACGATATGAGCAATTTTGAAGATCTATTGAGGAGAATTGCAAGTGAAGTTTGAATTACCAGAGGTGTAGTGTTAACTTGGCAATTTCGAAGACTTGTGACTCCATGTAAGGGAGCGACAAGTGAAAGTTCGTACTCGCTGAGGAGTATTGAAATTTTTTACTGTTAGAGATGTAGTGTTAACATAGCAGTGATTGAGCTTGTGGACCTACCACTCCATAGGAGAAAATTGGTAGGGGACTTTGGTGGGAAAATAGAATAAATTGTCAGAGATGTAATATTAACTTGACGAACCCCACGAACCCCATTGAGGATTAAGGAAAAAATCTTATCAGAGGTTTACTATTAACGTGACAAGTCTGCGCTCATTTTGCTGGGAAAAAGGACACAAGTAATTTTGTGGTCCTACCATTCTGTGGGAGGGAATTGGTAAGAAATTTTGGAGGGGAAGACGTGAGTCCCTTAGGATTTTTAACAAACCATCAGTTATCAACGGATTTGGTATGCCTTTACCAACTACCGTTTGAGTTGGGCTAGCCATGCAATTCCCCTCAGCATGATAAGTTGTCAAGGACTTATGTTGGAGTTAAAAGCCAGCATTTTTTCCTATCCTTAGCCTTCAAAGGCGTCGAATTTTGATAGATAAATTAGAGAAGAGTAACAAGCCTAAAATTGAAGTTTCACACTTTGTTTTTTCTTTGATGTTTACATCATGCATTATGATGTAACCAGTGTTCGGTCGGCTCGGCATCCGTTGAAGGAAGAAGCTTTTCTTTGATGCTCTTCTATGTTGGCCCAAAGGCCTATCACCCTAGTTTTGATGATGATCAACTCATGAAGTTATGATTACTAATGATCTTGTGTTTAATTAGTGACAGATTCATTATCAAGATCTTAGTAGGTGTGGAGCTTCAACAAAGGATTTAAAGTCAAGTTGGAAGCTAGCACCGGTTGATTCACGAGCCTATGCATCAAGATCACATCTAGAGATGAGCTCAGTGGATTGCATTTAGACCAAGTCAAGAAAATGAGAAGCCTTCAAGTGAAGACTTCAAGAAGATGAAGACTTGAGTCTAGGTTTGTTTTTATAAGATCGATTTTAGATAAAATGTAAAGGATAGAATAGTTGGTGGATTGCTCAAGTCTATATCACACACACACTCTTGATAGAACTCTTGATAGAATGATTTTCATAAAAGATTTTCCTAGTTAAGAAAGATTTTTATTTGTGATAAAATACAATTTGGTTTTTGGTAATTTCTTATATACATATCCTTTAACCAAAACAAGTTTAGTGCTTTATGTCAAAAACTAGATATTTCATCTTGATTGTGTGGTGGATCATATCCATACACACTTTGCTTTATAAGTTCAAAATATCTTGTTTTTGTATTTTGTGAAGTTATGGAAAAACAAGTGTTAGAAAAACATATTTTTAGAAAAACAGTTTTTATTTTGATTGAAACTATTTTTCTGCATTTACTGTGAATTTCTGGGATTTTATTAAGCCACAAGACCAATCCTTAATCCCTATTTTCTGGTTCTGCCAGTTCTGATTTTTTTCAGAACTGACAGAGGCCGGTCGACCGGGTCGGTCGACCGGACGTGCACGACGTGCACGCCAGTGTGCACTGGAGATCGGTCGACCGGGCCGGTCGACCGTTTCAGAGAGCTTTGCTCTCGGGAATTATCGGTCGACCGGGCCGGTCGACCGACAGAGAGTTTTCTCTCTTCTCCAGTTGCGCGGTCGACCGGGCCGGTCGACCGGAGGCTGCAACGGTCGGATTTTTGACCGTTGCCGGTCGACCGGACCGGTCGACCGGTAGCTCTGACAGAACCCCAACGGCTCTATTTTCTGTCAGCCTATAAAAGGGGGTCTTGTCAACTGTTTTTGGTAGAAGATTTTGGAGATTTCTAAGCCAGTTTTTCCTAGACTTTTTCAGAAGTTTTCTCCACAAAATAGAGTGCAAATACTTCCCATCTAAAAGGGATTTTATCAAGAGAGTGTAAAAGTGATTTCTTGTGTTTTTCACCATAGCTTTCTTTCCTTGATTTCTCACACTTCACTTGAGCATCCATAGACATATCTATCCTATAGGAAAGTGTTGTAGTGAGCTTTTGTAATTGGTGATCAAGTGTTAGATCACCAAAGAGATTTCCATTGTATTTTGAGGAGACGGGCAATGATTGATGCTAAACCTGCACAAAAAATACGGATTTTCAGATCTTATAATAAAAACGTGCAAGTGCTCAATACTTCCGCTATAGCAAGTGGCTATGCGGGTCGTGATCCACAAGGAGGGTTTGCGATGGAAGCGTTTACAGTTTTATTGAAATCGTTATCAAAACTAAGCGAAGGTTCTTCTCTGTTTTTAAAGTTAAGAAAAAGAAAAAGAAAGTTATAGTTAAAGTTAGAGAGAAAATGAAAGATGAAGAAGGTGGAAAATCAGAAAACGATGAAAAGTAAAGTGGAGAAGAAAGAAAACGATTTGGAAGAAGTGGTGAAAGAAATCGTGTTGGCGATCTATACTATAGCGATAAAAGAAAAGAAAGAAAGTTAAGAATTACTTACCTAGTTTGGTGATGACTTACTTGGAAACCTATGCAAGTTCTACCTTTGCTTCGGAGGCGTTCAACGCATAGATCATAAGCTCGAGCTCAGTCCCCGTACACATTATATCGTCAAGCCTAAGAAGAACGAAGTGATGCGAGCTTGGAAGAGGAGAACGTCTTCATGAACGATCGTTGGCTCTCACGTAGCATCGGTGTACTTGCTTTGGAGTTCACTTGTAGACTCAACACATACAACCAAGGTGAAGTAGAAGAGGAAAACGAAAAGCAAAACAAATGTAAAGTAAAGAAGAATAGAAAACAAACAAAGCCTTTACCTTTATTACTTGTTGAGACAATGAAAGAAAGGAGTAGGGTACATCGTCGGTGTCACTCTCAACATCAGTCCCTCTCTCTTACTTACATGAATCTTCTTCTACCCTAAGTTACATACAAGTTACATGAAAGTAAAAACTAAACTACAAAATGGAAGAATTAGTCTAAAATCCTAACTCTGCATTGTCCTCCCTTTTGCCTTTGAGTGCAGGTATTTATAGGAGAAATGGAGAGGGTAGAGGTGGATATTCAGTTCTGATCTGCAGTTTGTTGGCGTGTTGATTGCTGAATATCACTTAACAACTGACAGAATTAGAAATAATGATCAACATAAGAGTTGTAGCTCTGTCAGTCTGTTTTCTGGATCATCTTGAATCATCAGAATTGAGATTCTGTAGCAAAAGTTATGATTCGAATACTAAAATGTATCCAGTCAGAATCTGAATCAAACTTGCTTGATCTTTGCTTCAACCGATCGATTCTGAGAGGATTCTTCTCAACCAGTTTTCAACTTCTTGATTTTGCCCTGATTTACTGAGTGTGAATTAATTCTGATTTAATTCAGAATTTTGGTGGGCTTTGGGCTCATTTCTCTTCATCTCCTTAAAGAATGGGCCTGCAAATAAATTAAGCAATTAATTAGGACAATACAGGCTTTTATTCTAAAATAAGTATGGAAATATGATATTAAATATGCAACATTAGCGACCAATCACACCCCCATACCTATCTTTTGCTCGTCCTCGAGCAAAACAACTAAACTATACTAAGGATTATTAGACCACTTTCGCAGGTCGCGCGATTGCACTGAGCATGTGCAACAAGCCGTTAAACCTCTAGGTTCCCCCTAGAGGACGAGTTTTGTCTCGTGAGGGTTTTCAGCGGATTGCACCCACAAAATCCATAAAGAAAGGGAAATAAAGAGTTAGTATTTTCGAAAAGCATTTTGAAAGAGAAAAATATTTGAAATATGATTGTAAGATCTAAGCAATCTATAAGTTATAGGAAAACCGAATCTTTCTTTCCTAAACTTAGTCTCTATTCAAAAATTTGTTATCAATCAAAGTAAGGAGTCAAATTGTACTTCTCATCTAGTCTATTACTTTACCCTAAGTCATATGCACCTTGTGACTGTGAAAATTTTGACTAAGGGTTCATTAACTCTAACTCTTATGCCTTATTTATTTATATATATACTTTTTTTTTGTGGTATTATTCCTTAGTTCTATTAGGCTTTCTAATCTGCCCATGTAACGAGCCTCTAATCGATGACTCCCAAACCAAACGGTCTTAGGGCACCAGGTGAGAAGACACCCCTAGGACTTAAGGACTCGAGCAGACAAGGCCACAAAACTAAGGATTTTATTATATGAACCTCTTTTAGGCGTGAATACTCATGCTTTATTAGGCACAGATACCCAGCTTAATCAAAGGATCTAATCATCTTTCGCATAAATACTAAGGCTTGCTTAGGCCAAAGCACCTAGCTAATCAATAATTAGACTTATTCATTTTTTTTTTCAAACTTATCTAATTATCTTTCGCATAAATACTAAGGCTTGCTTAGGCCAAAGCACCTAGCTAATCAATAATTAGACTTATTTATTTTTATATATATATATTTTTTTTATAAGGCATAAGAATCTTTGTTTTTGAACCCTAAGTGTGTAAGTGTATGAAGTATGCATATTTCATCAAGGTAAAGATCAAGACTAAATTACTTTGACAAATTATCTTCCTAACCCTAAAAATCAAACAAATAATCTTATTTTGACCAAGTATAAGAAATCCTAATTTGGATTTTCCTATTCCTTAAAATTAACTTAATTTCTTACAAAAATAAGTCAAAATATTGTTTCTATTTTTCAAAAAGTTTTTTAAAAGTAAAGAAAAATGTCAATTTTTTTTATTTTATTTTTTTAAAGAAAAAGAAAAGTTATGTTAGACCCTCCCCCACACCTATCTCATGCATTATCCTCAATGTATGAATTAATGCATAGATGCATGAAAAAGACGGCAGGGAAGGAAAAGGTTACCTTAAGGTGGTGGTTCCGGTGGTGGTCTGATTGGTCCACGAAACATGGCCCAATCAACTTTTCTTGGGTCTCGAAGGAACCCACCAGCACTATCTTTAATATGACCCACTAAAAAGATAAATCCATTAAGAATTTTATTAAAAATTTAACCCCATCTAATTTCCAAATTCCATAATTGATTTCGGAGTCAAATTTGTCAACCACCTCGTCCCAGAATGGAGTATGAAATGATAGAACAGTTGACTTGAACTCAGGAAAGACAGGAACTAATACCGACTCAGGAAGGTGACTTAAGTCAAGTAAAGGTTCAGGAGTCGAAATAGGTTCAGAAATTGGGTCCAAGTCAAGAAATTGAAACTCCAGCCCACATGTATTTTCTAATAATGGAATGTGACTTAATGTGGGTGATTCCAGTTCATGAATGATAGGTGGAGGAATCAAAACTGACTCTAAAACATTACTCAAGTTTGGTAACACAACAGGAGTCAAGATTGATTCAGAAAGTTGAACTGGATCACAGATATGAGAATCTAGGTCACATATCTCATTGACTTCAATATCAAAAAATTGAGAACTTGCCAATTTGTCAATAGGATCTTCAAGAGTGTATAATTGGTCAAGTTCAATATGATCCTCACAGATGGGTGATTCAATTTCATTATGGATTGGTACAGGATCCAATGTTGACTCGGGGAAAAGATCGAAATCAGGTGAAGATACCGGAGTCATAATCGAATCAGGAAATGGAATTGAATCACTAAGTTGGGGTTCAAGATCATATTCATTCTCAAGTTCTATTTCAGGAAAAGGAAAACTTGCTAAACTATCAATATCTTTTTCAAAATTTGGAGTTTGGGCAAGTTCAAGTGGTTGTTCTGAAATGGAATCTTGATTTCCAAAACTACATGACTCTTCGGCTCTAACAGAATGGTTAGTGACATCAGGACGGTGGGAACGTAGAGATTCGACCATCATATCTATGTCACGATTACGAGTGTTTTGAGCCTGAGTCATGGCTTCAAGCATCTTTTCATAGTTGATAGGTTCATTGTTTTGATGAAAAGATGAAGAATTGTCTTGGAAGTGGTAGTGAAATTGTGAGTCCATCAGATTTTGGGATTTGTTTTTGGACTCACGCATACTCATTTCCATAATTGATGGTTTCCTATTTTGGACGGGTGGAACTGAGTATGAATCTTGAACATAATGTGGACTGGGTGGAGAAGGAGGGCAAGGTGGTTGGAAATTATGCTCGGGGAAGGTGAATCCCCACTGACTCGGTGAAGAGTTGAAATCATTATGGAAATTATAGTTATTAGATGGGGGGTATGGGTCATATTGATTCGGATAAGACCAATCCGGCACACTAGGTTGGTCAAAGTTATGATATGCCGGGTTGGTAATATCCGAAAATGAAGTCGGTGTGTAATATGGATTATTATTGTAGTTGAAAAAATTATTATTATAGTCCATATCACACAATAGAATGCAAACAAAGAAAAAAAACAAACAAATAAACAAACAAAAAAGAAAAAATTCTAGCCTAAGTTAGGGTAGACTTAGGACCTAGACGACTCCTAACTGGTTAGACTGTCCACGGGAGGTCTAATGTAGACTTTAACCACAAGCTAATCAGCCAGGTCAGGGCAAGGTTGGTGGGAGGTTTTCCGTCAAAGACGTTCCTTAATTAAATAACCACCAACCTTCGGGCTTTCGGCCCTCAATCCCTTTCCTAGACACTGATTTTGCAGGAGTTAGATTCCAACATTTTTCCCCCTTAGGATAATCTCCTAATTGAGTCCGAGATGTCCCTAGGGCCAACGTCTACTCAATTTTAGTTAGGCTTGGGTTAGTGAGTGCTTGGAATATGATTTTTGGGCTAAGGAAGGGTGATTAAATCCCCACCTTATCTTGTTATGGGTTAGTGCCCTTAAAATAATTTTGTGCAAGTGTACAAGCTATATAAATAGGAATCACTTAAAGCGATATAGACAACCAAGAAGTGAGTCCTATGCTAAATGCAATGCATACGTACCTTGCTTCCAGCACTCTTCAACAGTAAAAGAAATGAATTGAAAAGACACGTGCCTAAATGCAAACGTCTAATCAATTTTTAACTTTTGCAACAAACTTTTTACTGTTGATTATTAGCAGGTTTATGTGATGTCATGTAGGAAATAAATAATTGCAGAGAACTATAATTTGCAAAGCAAGCAGCCTGCAAAAACTTGTTAGTAGTCAACTCTGGATTGCCGCGGATCTGCGGCTTTTGCCGCGTTTCCGCGGCAATTCAGAGGGTAATGGGTCTCTGCTTTTTATAGCAGAGGCCCAATACCACTTGTATGTCACTGCAATATTGATTTCCTGCTTTGCTTGCCCTGTAACCTGCAACAGAGAAGAAAATTCGTTTAGTTCTAAAAAATTTGCAATAAAAATTCAGATTTCAATAAAAACCGTTTTACCCTCCCCGGCAACGGCGCCAAAATTTGATTGATGCTAAACCTGCACAAAAAATACGGATTTTCAGATCTTATAATAAAAACGTGCAAGTGCTCAATACTTCCGCTATAGCAAGTGGCTATGCGGGTCGTGATCCACAAGGAGGGTTTGCGATGGAAGCGTTTACAGTTTTATTGAAATCGTTATCAAAACTAAGCGAAGGTTCTTCTCTGTTTTTAAAGTTAAGAAAAAGAAAAAGAAAGTTATAGTTAAAGTTAGAGAGAAAATGAAAGATGAAGAAGGTGGAAAATCAGAAAACGATGAAAAGTAAAGTGGAGAAGAAAGAAAACGATTTGGAAGAAGTGGTGAAAGAAATCGTGTTGGCGATCTATACTATAGCGATAAAAGAAAAGAAAGAAAGTTAAGAATTACTTACCTAGTTTGGTGATGACTTACTTGGAAACCTATGCAAGTTCTACCTTTGCTTCGGAGGCGTTCAACGCATAGATCATAAGCTCGAGCTCAGTCCCCGTACACATTATATCGTCAAGCCTAAGAAGAACGAAGTGATGCGAGCTTGGAAGAGGAGAACGTCTTCATGAACGATCGTTGGCTCTCACGTAGCATCGGTGTACTTGCTTTGGAGTTCACTTGTAGACTCAACACATACAACCAAGGTGAAGTAGAAGAGGAAAACGAAAAGTAAAACAAATGTAAAGTAAAGAAGAATAGAAAACAAACAAAGCCTTTACCTTTATTACTTGTTGAGACAATGAAAGAAAGGAGTAGGGTACATCGTCGGTGTCACTCTCAACATCAGTCCCTCTCTCTTACTTACATGAATCTTCTTCTACCCTAAGTTACATACAAGTTACATGAAAGTAAAAACTAAACTACAAAATGGAAGAATTAGTCTAAAATCCTAACTCTGCATTGTCCTCCCTTTTGCCTTTGAGTGCAGGTATTTATAGGAGAAATGGAGAGGGTAGAGGTGGATATTCAGTTCTGATCTGCAGTTTGTTGGCGTGTTGATTGCTGAATATCACTTAACAACTGACAGAATTAGAAATAATGATCAACATAAGAGTTGTAGCTCTGTCAGTCTGTTTTCTGGATCATCTTGAATCATCAGAATTGAGATTCTGTAGCAAAAGTTATGATTCGAATACTAAAATGTATCCAGTCAGAATCTGAATCAAACTTGCTTGATCTTTGCTTCAACCGATCGATTCTGAGAGGATTCTTCTCAACCAGTTTTCAACTTCTTGATTTTGCCCTGATTTACTGAGTGTGAATTAATTCTGATTTAATTCAGAATTTTGGTGGGCTTTGGGCTCATTTCTCTTCATCTCCTTAAAGAATGGGCCTGCAAATAAATTAAGCAATTAATTAGGACAATACAGGCTTTTATTCTAAAATAAGTATGGAAATATGATATTAAATATGCAACATTAGCGACCAATCAGGCAAGTGTGCTCGTGTGGTAGAGTTCTTGTGTGAACTCGGTGGTTTGAGGTGCGCCCTCATTGAGCCGGTGGGCTTGTGGTGTACGGACAAGGGAGTCCGAGAGCTTGTAGGTGTTGCGGCACCAAGGAGAGATCCGTTGGGGATCTTGCATAGTGGAAATCCTTCGTGTGTCGAAGGCGGGGATGTAGAGCAAGTGTGCTCGAACCTCGAAACAAACCCTTTGTGTTTGCGATTGCTCACTCTTGCTCTCTTTCTCTTTTTGTCTCTATTTTATATCTTGCATTCAATTTATTGTGTTCATCTTATATATGCATGATATATTCCCTTGTGCTCATAATTGATATACATACTTGCTTGGGATTGTTGTTAACACTAGTATTCAACCAAGAGAGCCAACGCGGCACCTCAACCCATTCAAGGGGAATCTAGAGGAGCTTGTCCAGAGCCTCGCAAGGGGAATTCGGCAACACTCTTGTGTTATACATAAGTGTTTAATTAAAATAAGTTTTAATTTGGTCATCTTAGTTTTAATTCCGCATTATTTGTTCATAAGTGACCATTAGATTAGCCATCACCTATTCACCCCCCCTCTAGGTGATCTTACAATTGGTATCAGAGCTAGTGCTCTTGATTTGGGTCTAACAACCTAAGAGTTAAAGATCCTCCTTTAGGCTAATCACAATATTTTTGTACACACACACCTCACAATGGACTTCATGTCACCACCCACCTTTGACACTCTTAACATCCAAATTTGGAAGGTTAAGATGTCTTTGTTCCTCAAAGGACTTGGCCTTAGTGTATATCTTGCCACAACTAATAAAGAATATTGCTTAAATGGTAAGAACATTGAGGCTAATGCAAAAGCCCTTCATGCTATTAAGTCAACCCTAAATGATGATTATTTATCTAGGGTTTCTAATGTTGAATCGGCTTTTGTAGCTTGGAACATCATCACCTCCCTTGGCGAAAAGGACCTATACTATGCGGGGAGCGATTCGGACGTTGGAAGCGACATCTCCAACGTATGCTATATGGTCCAAAGGGATAACCCCCTTGAGGTAAACACCGAATCCGATGATGAGGATGTAGACATGTCATATGATGAGCTTGCTACCTTTTGTCATCTTGTGCTTGAAAAATATGACATGATTAAAAAGAAAAATAAAAATTTGAAAAAGGAACTTGATTGCATGCATGTAGAATATGACTCTTTTAGAAGTAACATTGCATGTTTGGAAAAAGATAATAAAATTTTGAAAAAGAATTTTGATGCCATGCTTAATAATAAAGATTCTTTAGAAAATAAAATGGCATGCTTAGAAAAAGAAAATGAAGATTTGAAAAATGAGAATATTTCCTTAATGTCTAAATTGAATGTTTTATGTGAAGGAAATATGATTTTGAAAAATAAGATTGATTTGGTGGAAAAAAAAAGGAAGATGTTTTTCAAGAAAATAAATCTTTGAAAAGAAAAATTTGTGAAAAAGAAAAAGATTTTGTTTCACAAAAGAAAAAGAAAAGTGATTCTATATCTCATCATGCTTCTCATGCACACATTGATCAAAATGAGATTAAAAATTTGAAAAATAAAATGAATAATTTGAGTTCAACCTTGAACTCTTGTGCATTCAATCATTCTAAATTGGAGTCCTTGTTTTCAAAGAAACAAACTCCTTCCTCTCATGCACATCATCATGCTCATGCTTATGTTGCACAACATGATCACACTCCTACACATAAGCATACTAAGGTGTACGTTTGTACACATTGTGGCCGCAAAGGCCATTTAAGAAAATATTGTTATGATAGATTAGGTCATTTCAATTTTGCGAAGAATAAGAATTTTTGGGTGCCTTACAACAAAACTAACCTCAAAGGACCCAAGAAAATATGGGTACCAAAACCCCCACCCTTTGATTTTGATGTAGGTGAGGGCTCTCACAAAACGTGAGAGATTTGGTGCCTTGATGGTGGGTGCAATTGAACTAAAATGACACATACTTGGAGCACCGCTATCAAGAAATTTTGGTGGGTCAACCACCATGCTAGGAGCTTTGGAGTTGGTAACAATTTCTAAACTCCTGTCTCATTTATGTACATGCTTGTTCATTCATATTATTCATAGCATGTTCATGTTTTAAGATTTTATGTGCTTCATGTGGCATTTACTTGCTTAAATGTAGAATGCGTCAAAACTTGCATTTATGCCTATATGTATAGTGAACTACAATTGACTAATATATATTTGGACTTCATGCTCATTTGTATCCACTATATGCATGTGTATAGGCTAGTTTTGATGATTCGGTCATTTATACTTGTTATGCCTATCTTTGATTTTACTTCATGTATATGTGTGTTTAATTCAAATCTAATAAATATACATGTATACCCGTGAGTCTCTAGCTTTCATGCAAATATTTGATAGACTCTTTTACAATTTTGGGATATGTATGTGTATTGTTAGATTTGTATAATTCATACATATACCATGAAGATTGTAGTTTTGTGTTGATTTGATAACAATGATTTCTATGTGATTTGAGCTTCAATGACAACTTTCATGAAAATACTATGTACATAACCTTTGAACACTCATCTTTTATTCAAAAATATATTTATGAGCTTTATGGACTATGAGTGCTTGGATTTTTATGTACTTAGTCTCATTCATGAAAAACATATGATTTGACATATTTGAAGGATCTTTAACTAGTTTTCAAAAACAATTTATACTAGTTATGTATTCTTCAAATAGTTTTTGAGATTGTCACATGATTCAATTTTTCTTAAAATTTAATGCTTCATGATTTGAATATTAGTTTATATGTTAGTTTTTGTCAACACTAGGATTTATACTTGAACATATCATGGGCCTCAAAAAGATCTATTAGTAAGTGTGCTTAAATGCTTATTTGAACCCTTGAAATGTACTTGTATTGCTTAGTTTTAATGATTCATACATATTTAAACTTATGTTCACCTTTTGGATTTGATTTATGATCATGTGCCTTTTATTTCATGTATATGTGTATTTTGCCAAACCTTAAAATATACATGTATAACTCTTGAGTCTTTTGCCTTCAATGCAAATCCATTCATATAGACTCACTTGAGTTTAAGAGATATGTATGTATATTTCATGTATTGTCAAAACATACATATATCTTGACATATAGATTTTGTTTTCAATGATTTAATAAAAAAATGTGAGATGATTTTGATGTTTATGATTTTCTAAGGAATATTGTACCTTATTGCCATTTTCATGATGCCATGTTTCACATAACATTAGTACACTCACTTCTTTTGAAACTATTTGGACTTTATAGATTAGAGTGTTTGAGTGTTTTGTGTTTCATTGCTATTTCATGAAAATCCTTAGATTTATTCCTTGATAGAAGGATTTCATACTAGTTGTTAAACACTCTCATTTAACTAGTTCGAATTCTTCATGTGTTGTTAATGCTAAGCTTAATTCAAATCTTATTTTTCAAGCTTATGCATTAGATTTTAAAATGGTATCAATATTTTTTATTTGATATCAAAGAGAAAATTCAAATTTGTTTTGATAAAATAGAATTAATGATTTTGTTTTGATGAGAAAAATTCAAAATTTTTGATTTGTATTGCCCCTCCTAGACTTCTTTATTTTTGACATAAAGGGGGAGAAAATTTGTTGATTTGATTTTACTTTGAACCCTTTGTTGATGATTGACAAAAAGGGGGAGAAGTATTTGTGTTTTGTTTTGATATATATGCATGATTTCCTTGCTTAAAGGGGAGAAGTATTTGTCCTTCTTACTTAAGGGGAATTAAGATTTGTATTTATGCATATGTGTTTTGATTTATGCAAATAGGAGTAAAAAGATTTTGATTTATGCTTGTTGCATCTCCATATTTGCATCCATATTCATGTGCTTCATGATCATATTTATTATTTATTTTGTATGCATGAGTTAAGGGGGAGCTTCTTTGAAGCTTTACTTTAATCCATGCATATATAACGTCATGAGTTTTGTCATCATCAAAAAGGGGGAGATTGTTGGCCCAAAGGCCTATCACCCTAGTTTTGATGACGATCAACTCATGAAGTTATGATTACTAATGATCTTGTGTTTAATTAGTGACAGATTCATTATCAAGATCTTAGTAGGTGTGGAGCTTCAACAAAGGATTTAAAGTCAAGTTGGAAGCTAGCACCGGTTGATTCACGAGCCTATGCATCAAGATCACATCTAGAGATGAGCTCGGTGGATTGCATTTAGACCAAGTCAAGAAAATGAGAAGCCTTCAAGTGAAGACTTCAAAAAGATGAAGACTTGAGTCTAGGTTTGTTTTTATAAGATTGATTTTAGATAAAATGTAAAGGATAGAATAGTTGGTGGATTGCTCAAGTCTATATCACACACACACTCTTGATAGAACTCTTGATAGAATGATTTTCATAAAAGATTTTCCTAGTTAAGAAAAGATTTTTATTTGTGATAAAATACAATTTGGTTTTTGGTAATTTCTTATATACATATCCTTTAACCAAAACAAGTTTAGTGCTTTATGTCAAAAACTAGATATTTCATCTTGATTGTGTGGTGGATCATATCCATACACACTTTGCTTTATAAGTTCAAAATATCTTGTTTTTGTATTTTGTGAAGTTATGGAAAAACAAGTGTTAGAAAAACATATTTTTAGAAAAACAGTTTTTATTTTGATTGAAACTATTTTTCTGCATTTACTGTGAATTTCTGGGATTTTATTAAGCCACAAGACCAATCCTTAATCCCTATTTTCTGGTTCTGCCAGTTCTGATTTTTTTCAGAACTGACAGAGGCCGGTCGACCGGGTCGGTCGACCGGACGTGCACGACGTGCACGCCAGTGTGCACTGGAGATCGGTCGACTGGGCCGGTCGACCGTTTCAGAGAGCTTTGCTCTCGGGAATTATCGGTCGACCGGGCCGGTCGACCGACAGAGAGTTTTCTCTCTTCTCCAGTTGCGCGGTCGACCGGGCCGGTCGACCGGAGGCTGCAACGGTCGGATTTTTGACCGTTGCCGGTCGACCGGACCGGTCGACCGGTAGCTCTGACAGAACCCCAACGGCTCTATTTTCTGTCAGCCTATAAAAGGGGGTCTTGTCAACTGTTTTTGGTAGAAGATTTTGGAGATTTCTAAGCCAGTTTTTCCTAGACTTTTTCAGAAGTTTTCTCCACAAAATAGAGTGCAAATACTTCCCATCTAAAAGGGATTTTATCAAGAGAGTGTAAAAGTGATTTCTTGTGTTTTTCACCATAGCTTTCTTTCCTTGATTTCTCACACTTCACTTGAGCATCCATAGACATATCTATCCTATAGGAAAGTGTTGTAGTGAGCTTTTGTAATTGGTGATCAAGTGTTAGATCACCAAAGAGATTTCCATTGTATTTTGAGGAGACGGGCAAGTGTGCTCGTGTGGTAGAGTTCTTGTGTGAACTCGGTGGTTTGAGGTGCGCCCTCATTGAGCCGGTGGGCTTGTGGTGTACGGACAAGGGAGTCCGAGAGCTTGTAGGTGTTGCGGCACCAAGGAGAGATCCGTTGGGGATCTTGCATAGTGGAAATCCTTCGTGTGTCGAAGGCGGGGATGTAGAGCAAGTGTGCTCGAACCTCGAAACAAACCCTTTGTGTTTGCGATTGCTCACTCTTGCTCTCTTTCTCTTTTTGTCTCTATTTTATATCTTGCATTCAATTTATTGTGTTCATCTTATATATGCATGATATATTCCCTTGTGCTCATAATTGATATACATACTTGCTTGGGATTGTTGTTAACACTAGTATTCAACCAAGAGAGCCAACGCGGCACCTCAACCCATTCAAGGGGAATCTAGAGGAGCTTGTCCAGAGCCTCGCAAGGGGAATTCGGCAACACTCTTGTGTTATACATAAGTGTTTAATTAAAATAAGTTTTAATTTGGTCATCTTAGTTTTAATTCCGCATTATTTGTTCATAAGTGACCATTAGATTAGCCATCACCTATTCACCCCCCCCTCTAGGTGATCTTACATTCTAAACATTTTGGATCTGAAAGTTTTGATCAGAGGTGTAATGTTAACCTAATCATGAGAAGAATCCTGTTAAGGATATTTCTTTAAGAATCTGTCATTGATCGGCATCATGAGCGTATCACCGTCTGGGGTTATGAAGCGATATGCTCCATTCGCGTAGACTGACTCTACCACAAATGGTCCTTCCCATTTGGGCTGGAATTGCCCTTTTGTCTTATGTGTTATCACCATGGGTTTTCTGATAGTTAAGACTAGGTCATCTTTCTTGAAAGTCCGCTCTTTGACTTTCTTGTTGAAGACTCCAGAAATTCGGGCTTGATAAAGCTCGATTTGGTATTAAGCTTGCAGGCGTTTATCGTCCAAAGCTTCCTGCTCCTGGAGTTGTAGTCGATGCTTTTCCTCATTTATCATCTCCATTGTCAAGGCAACACGTAGAGATGAGATCTGAATTTCTAGTGGGAGTACGGTTCACACCCGTATACCAAAAAGAATGGTGTAGCTTTCGTTGGGGTTCTCATTGTTGTGCGATAAGCCCATAGACATTCCCCTAACTTATCGTCCCAGTCGCGTTGGCTCTTCGAGATGAATTTCTTTAGGAGATTCTCAACAGTCTTATTGAAGGCTTCTGCAAGGCTGTTAGCGGCTGGATAGTATGTCGTTGAAGACACACTCTGAATTTTGAACTTGTTGCAGAATCTTTAAAATGCTTAGCTGACGAACTGAGGCCCATTATTGTGGACAATCCGTCGTGGTACGTCAAAGCGGTAGACCACGTGATGTTTAATGAACTTGACCACGTCAGATGTCTTCATCTTTCTCAAGGGGATAGCCTCTGCCTACTTGGATAAGCAATCAGTTATGGTTAAGATAAACCAATGTCCTTTGTATGAAGGCGGGTTGATAGGACCAACCACGTCCATTCCCCACATCTCAAATGGCCAGGAGGAATTTGTAGGAAAAAAATGTCTTGGTGGCTGATGAATGAAGTCGCCATGGATCTGACAAGTGTGGCATTACTTAGCGTAAGCGATGGCATTAGGGAACATCTTTAGCCAATAAAATCCAAGGCTTCGGAGCCGATCTCTAAGTTTTGGACCAAGTTGGTGAGCTCCACACATACCGTCATGGGCCTCTTTGAGTGCTTCCTGTGCCTCTTTATGTGACAAGCAGCGGAGGAGGATTTCATCATGCGATCGGCAATACAGTGTTCTTGTAATCACATTGTAGTAGAATTTAGGGGCTTTCCTTTAATGGCAGCTGCCTCTTTAGGGTCATTAGGCAGAATGTCGTATAATGCGTATTCGATGTACGGGAATCACCAATCCCTGAGCTCTGGACCAAGTCTCTAGAGTTTCTTTAACTTGAAGGTTCCCTGATGGAATCTGGTTAATTTCAAGGGCGAGTTTCAAACAGTACAAGTCATGGTTGTAGACGAGTACTTTCTCTGCCGCTCTGGCTGGAAGAGCCAAGGAAGCAGCGAGGGATGTCAGTGCATCTGCATGCACATTTTGCTGGCGAGGTACATGGTCAATATAGAAGTTTCTGAACCACTCTGCCATGCGGATAGTTGAACTGTGATAGGGTATTAAGTCTTCAGTCTGACTTCGTACTCCCCGCGAAGTTAGTTAATGATGAGTTTTGAATCACCGTATTCTTCGAGATTTTTAATGTCAATCTCATCGGCGATTTTGAAAATACACTTAGAGGGGAGTGAATAGGTGTATGGTTAATCTAATGACAAATGATGCGGAATTAAAAATAAATTGCAATACACCAAGTGTAACCAAAGAGTGTAGCCGAATTCCCGGTGACGGGCTCTGGACTATCTCCTCTAAATTCCTCTAAATAAGAGTTGAGGTACTATATAAAGCTCTTTTGGTTCAACACAAGTGAGGCACACAAACAGTACCAAGCATATAAGATATGAGCAATATGAATCAATGTTAGATATAAAACAGAGAGAGTTAAGAGATAGTGGATCAATCGCAAACACAAAGATATGTTTCGAGATTCGACCTATTGCTCTACGTCCCCACCTTCACACAGAAGGATTTTCACTATTACGCCCACATGGGACTTTTCACACAGGGAACTTCCACTGAGGATTTGGATAATACAAATTTTAAGTACACAACTCCTCTCTCAAACAACAACCACCTCTATACTAGAGGCAAGGCACAAAACCACACAAGATCAACCTCTCAATAGAGGGATAGACACAAAGCCAACACAATCACCTCTCAGTAGAGGGATAATACACAAAGCCAAACCAACCACAATCACCTCTACACTTAGAGGGATACCAACAAACTCAATTGCACAACCTCCTCTACACTTAGAGGGAAAGGCACAAAGCCAAAGCAATGGAAAGGTTACAACTCTTGGTATTCACAATAAACCACAAACTAATTTCTCACAAAACAAAGATCCTATAGATAGGATAGATATGATAGGTCAAGTGTGAGAAAAACAAGGTATTTGGAATAAAGAAAAATAATTGGGAAAATCTCCAAATAGATATTGAAATCAAGATCAAAACCAATTCCCAAAAGACTCTCTTTTCTTTGAATATTCCAACACTTTAAAATAAATAAAAATAAATCTTTTAACCACAAAAACTCTTTTAAACTCTTGCTAAAAAACACTTAAAAGATAAGAAATTTTTTCTTCAAAAATTTTGGTGAAATCAGCTCAAGAGAAGGCATATATATAGCCTCTCAAAAATCTGCCCGTTGGCCTTTTGGAAAGGTCAAAAATGACCTTCCGATCGATTGAGGCATCGGTCATATTTATAATCATTGTGCTTCCAGTCGACCGCCCGGTCGATCGGCCATAGCCATTGGTTGACCGCCCGGTCGACCGGCTAGCACCCGAGAGTGGGGTGCTCTCAGTCGGTCGACCGCGCGGTTGACCGGCCTTCATGGCTGGCCATGTGCACGTCCCTCATGCACATCAGTCGACCGTGCCGGTCGACCGACCACTGGTCCGGTCGACCGGCTCGATCAACCGCCAGCTGATCTGGCATGAGATTTTGGGTATTGAAAACTTGTCTTTTTAATTTCAATTAAATCCCATAAAATCACACATATTCCACAAAAATAAGTTCTTATAAGATCTTTGAAGTACAAGTATGTGTGATTAAAATTTAATACATATTACAAACTATTTGAACCATTTTTATGATATTGAAATTTACCTTAAACACAAAATTTGTATTTTTCAAAACTTAGATTTTTGAAATGAAAAACCGTTTTCTCCAAAACTCATATGGATACAAAAATAAGATATTGAAACAAATTTAAAGTATATTGTATATGGATAGAATCCAATATACATGTAAGCTATATATCTATGTTTTTAATAGAAATCCAAAACCAGTTAAATTGAAAACCAAAATCAATATACTTAAACTTGTGTGTGTGTGTGTGTGTGTGTGAACTTGAGCATATCAACACTATCTAATTTTTACACAAGATCTAAACATAAACTAAATACAAACCAAGGTCCTCTTGTCTCCAAGCCGACTCGATCCAAACGCGATCGAACAAGCTTGACTCCAACCGAGTGCTAGATGCGATCTTGACGCACGAGCTCTTGAATCAATACGTGTAAGCTCCAAAACTCCTTTGTTGAAGCTAAACACCTAATAATATCTTGGTCAATTACTGAAACTATTTAAACACAAGATTATTAGTAAACTATAACTACATGAGTTAATCATCATCAAAACTAGAGTGATGGGCCTCTGGGCCAACATATTTGCATCTCATTTAAGAGAGCATTGTACTCTGCTACATTGTTGGAACACAGCTTAGTTAATGAGAATGGATTACGTAGTTCTGTGGAGAGACAAGTACTACCCCTACTCGTGCTATGATATTTCCTCGAGGACCCGTTCTTGATGCACCGTCGAAGAAGAGTTGCCACACCTATTCTTTGAAAGACGTCTAGGTCAAGCAAACTTTAGCGACCTCATTTGGGAGACTTCATAAAGTTTGATCATTCTTGGATCCGGATGCTCAACTAAGAAGTCTGCCAATGTCTGTCCCTTCAAAGTTTTTTTGTGGCAGGAATTGCATCTCAAATTGGGAGAGCAATATGGCCCATTTTGCCAATCTACCATGCAGTGACAATGGCTTCATTATAAGCAATCTTAAGAGGGATTTCCTTTTTATATGACGTGTATGATTTGGCCCACCAAGTAGTGTCGCGTCTTCTGGACGGTGAATACCAATGCCAAGCATTCTTTTTCGATCGGGTTGTATCGATGTTCAGCTCCGATTATTGTTCTACTCAGGTAATAGATTGCTTACTCATGTCCCTGATCATTATTTAGGACTAGTAAAACTCCTAGAGAATGATCTCTAACTTGAACGTATATCAAAAAAAAATTTTCTGACACCAGAGCTGTAAGGACAGGTGGATGGGTGAGGTACCGCTTGATTTTCTCGAATGCTTGTTGGCAAACATTATCCCAAATGAATCAAACACCCTTCTTCATCAATTTGGTGAAGGGCTGGCATCGTCCTGAGAGATTTGAGATAAACCTCCGGTATAGGCCAGTCGCCCTTGCAATCCTCTAAGCTCTCTAAGATTCCTTAGGGGTTGCATCTCCTGGACGGCGCAGACTTTCTCTGGGTCGACGTGGATTCCTTTATGAAATTACACCTAGAGGGGGGTGAATAGGTGTAAGGCTAATCAAATCAATATTCAATGCAAAATAAAAATGAGATGATGCAAACGATCACTCAAAGCAAGATTAGAAGTCGTATACATCGTGAAGGGTTCTGAACTTCTTCCTCATGATTCCTCTAGATAAGAATTTGAGGTGCTCAATGCAATCTTATTGTAAGAGTATAGATCGATAATAAATGAATGAATATAAAGAAGATAAGAGAGACAAGAAATCAATCACAAATAAAGAGATTTGTTTTGAGGTTCGAGCCACCGCTCTACGTCCCCGCCTTCACCACCGTGAAGGATTTCCAATCCATTAGAACTTTTCACTAAAGGATTACAATCACACGGAGTACACAACTCTCCAATACACTCCTCTAGTCCAGAGGTAGCGTAACAACAATGGAACAATATCGGGGTGATCAAAAGACCACAAACTCTCTCTTAAAAAACTCTCTTACAAAACCTTATAGAATAAAATATAAATTTGATGCTCAAAAATTTGCAAGTGAGAGTAAAATCAGAAGAGAGATTTCGAGAACCAAAAAACTTGAAGTAGATTTTTTAAAATAAAAACACAAAACTGAAACTTAAAAACTCTTTCTCTTGAAACCCAAAACTTGATTTTTCAAATAGAATTGTTGTTGTTGTAAAATCAACCCTAATGACCCCTTTATATAGGTTTTAAAAAGAGCAAACTCAAAATAGTTTTACCAGGTTTAAAAGGAATAAATTGACTCTTAAAATTCAACAAAACACATTTTAAAAACATGTAAAAAATTAGCCTCCAGAAAATTAGCCATTCTGCCAATTTGGCAGACTGTTGGTCAACTTTGAGTATAGTTTACAGACCTAAAATGTGAGAATTCAGAAAATATATATATATATATATATATATATATATATATGAATTATTTGTAAATCTTTAAATCTTCGTTTTAATGCAACTTAAATCAACTCAATATTATTTCAGAATAGAAAGTTATCAATAAAAGACTGAAAGGTGTCAAATCTGAAACTGTAAACTGTTTTCTGAAAAATAACAGACTTCAACCCAATATTTGATATCTTTAATATTTGAATCAAAAACTGAGAATAATAAATGTAGCCCTGAAAGTTATCTTTGAAATTCAATTTAAATCATGTTATTTGAATATAAGAATAAAAAGTTATGATAAGAAATGTAAAAGGGTGTCAAGCAGATCAGCAGAACTAAAACTGATTAAAATTCAAAACCCGATATATGTGTACTTGAAATTCAAAATCGGTTAAACCGAAAACTAAACATATTGAATTTGTGTGTGTGTGTGTGTGAACTTGAGCTTCAAAAATATATTCTACCCTTTAACAAACTAAACTAAATACAAACTAAAATCTTCTTGTAGAACTCCTTCTTCAAGTCGACTCGATCAAACACGATCCAACGAGCTTGACTCCAACCGAGTGTTATATGCGATCTTGACGCGTGAGCTCTTGAATCTACATGTGTTAGCTCCAAAACTCCTTTGTTGAAGTTAAACACCTACTAATATCTTGATTAATAACTGAAACTATATGAACACAAGATCATTAGTAAACTATAACTACATGAGTTATTCATCATTAAAACTAGAGTGCTGGGCCTTTGGGCAAACACTTTGGATGTTACGACAAACCAAAAGAATTTTCCGCTAGATACCCTCAGGAAGGATTTGGTGGGATTCATCTTCAATTGATGCACCCGCATGATATCGAATACTGTCTTTAAATCTGCTATGTGATCACTTTTGACACAGCTTTTCACTGCAATATCGTCTACGTAATATTTCACTATTTTGCGATATGCTCGAGGAAAATTGCATTCATAACTCTCTGGTATGTTGCTCCTACATTCTTCAATCCAAAAGGCATCACAGTATAGCAGTACACCCCTAGTGATGTCCTAAAGGATGTATGCTTCTCATCGTCAAGGTCCATCTTCATTTAATTGTATCTAGAGAATCTGCCCATGAAGGATATCTGTTCAAACCCACACGTGTTGTCGATCATGGCATCCGTGATTGGAAGGGAGAACTCATCTTTAGGACACGCCTCATTTAGATCACGAAAATCGATGCAAACTTAGATCTTCCCATTCTTTTTGGTGACGGGGATGATATTAGCCACCCAATCAGGGTGTTATTCTTTCCTGATGAAACCAGAGTATACAAGCTTCTTGACTTCCGACTGGATCGCTTTCATTATCTCTGGGCGGAACTGTCATTGTTGTTGCTTGACCGGCTTTGCGTCCGGATTGATGTTGAGGCGATGTAGAGCCACTTGAGGGTTGAGCCTAAGCATATCCTCATAGTTCCAAGTGAAAACATCTATATACTTTCGCAGAAGAGATATTAGATCTTCCTTCTTGGGAGGTGATAAGATTTCGCTTATAAATATGAGCTTAGAATTAGCCTCATCTCCTAATCTGGGTTATCTTATCGTTTATGGGTAGTCAAATTGTTCAAAGTGAATATCTAGGTGTTTGATCTAAGGATCTATATCTGACTGGATTATTTCTTCATCTCTATCTTCCGGGTGACTTGTTAAAATCATGTTTACCGAAAGGTCTTTGAAGATGTTATCGACACTGACACCTAACTCCCACGATGACGTGCCTGATAAGTGATTATGATATAATTACCCTTCAGACTCAGAGGCTGGTAGGATTAGAGTTAACGCATAGCCCAACCCCCTGCGAGTTCGATGATAATAATCAGGGGCTTTCCCTTTTGGAACGAGGGATCGAAGCAATGTTCTCCTTCTTTTGTCGAAGTTTAGGCCAGGACCACTTGTTGGTCATACCCCATGTTCTCCATCATTTTGAGTACATTTTACTCGTAATGAGAGAACTAAGGAAGTTCAGACTCGCTTTTCGGGTCTTCACAAGTCGTTGGTTTAGACTAGACTTCTGAAAAGGATCGATTTTTGACCTTTGCGTCTTGCTGGAACCTCGAACAAAGATCCTTATGCATCACTGACTCTTTAATATGCTGTGAAAGATAATCTCACTGGTACATGCAATGATGTCAGGGCATCTATTGCCAATCAGGGGTCATCACCTACATCGGTACTAGTATCTGATGGCACGAAATCAGAAGAAAATACAGAAAAGTAAACTAAATCTAACTCTTCATTAATATACTACACATCTACATCATTGGCGGTGTTATTAACATCGAGATTATTAACGCTCGTTACAAGTGGATTCAACTCCCAAAGACGTTCTTCTTCTGCCTCTGGCTCGACATCAGCTTTATTATCAGAGTCTAATTCCTCTGGCTGGGGATTCTTATTTGTCTCCAGAGAATCCTGGTATAGGAGAAGTCTGTGAAGTAGTTCTCTACCCCCTTGAATGGATGCCTTCCGGCGATCAATGTTCGAACTTTTCCGTATCTGTCAACAGACTTCAAGACTTGATATAGAGTAGAGGGGACGATGGAGTTGCGATGAATCTATGGTCATCCCAGCATCAAATTATATGAAGTGTCGGTGTCAATAACATAACACGTCACCTCGGATCTTAGGTCCCCGATCTGACATTTGAGTTTAATCTTTCCATTAGGCGCATACCATTGGCATTGAAGCCGTAAATGATAGTTTGAGTGGCACTCAATTGGTGAGTGGGAATTCTCAAGTGCTGCATGACCTAGCGGGGCATGATGCTCAAGCGGATCCTGGATCCACCTGAATGCGGCTCACTTCAGATAATCCAATATATCCTATGAAGTACAGGGGCCTATCATGTTTCCCTCTAACCTGCATGTTGTCTAGAGTAAAGGTTATGCAGGAGACATATTGAGAGGCGTGGAGGTAGTTTTCTTCATCTTCTAGTTCAGTTAGAATCCAAGCCATAAAAGCCTCAGCATCGGCTAAAGCTTCTCTCAGAGCTTCCCTTGTTGACTTGGACAATCTTAGGAGCTTATAAAGGGTGATCATGGCCGAGATATTAGCCAATTGAGCCAAGATATCAAAGTGGTAAGGTCTCTAAGATCCTTCCACTTTGTCCTTTGAGAGAGCCTTGGTATACCGAAGCTCCTTTTACTTCTCCACGGGTTGCTTTGTGGATTGCTTGGTTGGCTCTGGAGTGGGTTTAAGCGGATTTGTCACCATTTCATCGTACTTCTTCAAGAACGACTGATCCGAACGAGTCCCGACCACGAGTGGTGTATTCGGCTCTACAGTAAGGATGATTGTCTCCTTCTCAGAATCAGTCACCGAGGCGACATCGATTTTCGCTTCCCGGGAGGTAGCACCGACCACATTGCAAGGCGACTCTGGACTTCCAGTTAGCAACAGTAATCCACTGCTTGCCTTCCACGAGGTTGGGATGAACTCACATGATCTCTCCTTGAGGAGTCAGAACAGGTACGAGACCTTTCTCCCGCTGGAGGTGTGGATCTATATTGACCACCCTGAGTTCCCCTTTCTGGATGGTAACTACTCTGGTCGGCGTTGGAGGCTGTACCCCAAACTGAAAGAATGATGTCATGTTGGCTGTCACTTTCTTCTGCTCCGAGTAGAGCTTGAACACCTCCGCATTAATCAAAACTTAAAGAATGTCTTTGAAGACATAACAGTTCTTGGTAGGGTGCCCTAGCATCATGTGGTACAAGCAGTCATTGGGTTGTCAGTCTTACCCCACCTCCTTAGGACGCCTAACTTCAGGAAGCTTCAGTCTGTTGCTCTTATTGAGTAATTTGAGCAACGTATCGACATGCTCGTCTTTGAAGGAGTATAGCCTGTTGACGTGTGGCTGACTTGAAGAGCCAACCCCTTTAGCTGGTTAGGGTTTAGAGGGAGGCGTTGTCTCTATCACCAGTGTGTCCCTTCTTTTAACTTGGAAAGATGCTTCTGGCACGCATCTTGTCGACTTTTCAAGTCTGAGCTTGTTTTCTTCTGCCTTAATCCTAGCGACAATCTCTTCTTCCTATTCGTCTTGCTGGACCAACTGCTTTTAGGTACGGCTTTCAGCTACTCCTATTTGAGTTAGGAGTGAGTTTTACAAATTGTGAGGGCATTGTTGGCCTAAAGGCCTTCCACTCTAGTTTTGATGATGATTAACTCATATAGTTATAGTTTACTAATAATCTTGTGATGTTTAGTTTCAGATACTTAATCAAGATATTAGTAGGTGATTAGATTCAACAAAGGTGTTTTGAAACTTTCACATGGTGATTCAAGGGCCCGAGCGTCAAAGTTTATCTCTAGCACTCGTTGGAGTCAAGCTCGGTGGATCACGTTTGGATCGAGTCGTCTTGGATACGGAGCTCTACAAGAAGACCTCGGTACATTGTTTATTTTATGTTTTAGATCCATTTGTAAAGACTAGATAGTGTGATATGCTCAAGTTCACAACACACACACTTGTTTAAGTTTCACGTTTTGATTTTTGGTTTTCGGTTTTTGGTTTAACCGATCTTGGTTTTCATGAATAGATAGAATCAACAAGTTTACATGGTTTAATGTATATTAGATTTGTTCTATATACATGTATGCTTCAACTATTTAAACAAACTTAGTTTGATAGTCTATTTCATGAGTTTGGATGGTATTTTAACAAAACATATTTTTGGACTTTATTGTCAAAACATTGATATATATCTTTATATTTATAGTGGATTATATCCATATATTACATGCCTCAAAGTTGTTTCAATATCATGTTTTTGTATTTGGATGAGTTTTGAAAAAATCGGATTTCCATTTGAAAAATTCAAGTTTTAGAAAATACCGTTTTTAGTTTTCGGCAAAATTTCTAAGTTAAAAAAACAGTTCAACTTGTTTGTAACATGTCTTGATTTCACTCAAACATATTTGATTTTTAAAGTATTATACTGAACTTATTTTTGTGAATTTTTAGAAATTTTATGGGATTTATTTGACAAATAAAAACCAAGTTTTCAAGTCCTTAAACAGCCCTGCCAGGCTCTGGCGATCGACCGGACCGGTCGACTGCGTGCACAAGAATGTGCACACTGACCTGCCACTTGGGCGATTGACCGAGCGGTCGACCGACTGTAAGTACCCCACTCTCGAGTGGGGGCGGTCAACCGGACGGTCGACCGTGAGGCTTGGCACGGTCGACCGAGCGGTCGACCGGCCAGAGAGCAATTGCTCTCTGGATTGGCACGGTCGATTGGGCGGACGACCGGCAGGCTCAACGATCACTTTTTTGACCGTTGGCCGGTTGACCGGCCAGTCGACCGGAAGGCCATTCTGGGCCTAGTCAGCTGCCAACGGCTAGTTTTTCAAAGGGCCTTTATATACCCCATCTCTTGGGTGTTTTGAAGAAGAATTTTTAGAGCAAAAATTTACATCTTTCAGAAAGTTTTTAAGAGTTTTTAGTGCTTAAAGATTTGATCTTTACTTTGTTTTAAAAGGGGTTTGGAAAATCAAGAAAAGAAAATTCTTTGGGAATTGGTTTGATCTTCATTTTCAATTCTATCTAGAGTTTTCCCCTAGAGTTTTTCTTTGAGTTTTTGATTTTCAAACTCTTTATTTTCTCACACTTGAGCTTATCATTCTATCCTCTCTATAGGATCTTTGTTTAGTGAGGAAAAGAATTGGTTTGTGGTCTTTTAATCACTAAGTTGTAAACCTCCTACTTGCTGTTATCCCTCTTGTGTAGAGGTTGATTTTGGAGTGGTGGCTTTGTGCCCTATCCCTCTAGTGAGAGGTTGATTGTGTTTGTATTGGTTTTGTACCTATCCCTCATTTGTGAGGTTGATATTTGTGGCTTGTGCCTAGCCTCTAAGTGTAGAGGTTGTGTTTGTAATTGAGAGAGGAGTTGTGTACTCCCAGTTGTATTGCCCCAAATCCTCAGTGGAGATTCCCTGTGTGGGAGTCCTGTGTGGACAAGTTAGTGGAAATCCTTCTGTGTGAAGGAGGGGACGTAGAGCTGTGTGCTCGAACCTCGAAATATATCTCGGTGTTTGTGTTTGATCCATTGACTCTAACTCTCTCTCTTTTATATTGAGCATTGCATCTTATTGCCATATCATATACATGCTTGTGTGTTTGTGTGCCTCACTTGTGTTTAACCACGAGAGCTTCATATAGCACCTCAACTCTTATTCAGAGGAATCAAGAGGAGTTAGTCCAGAGCCCTTCACCGGGAATTCGACTACACTCGTTGGTTACATTAAGTGTGTTGCAATTTAGTTTTTAATTTTTGCATTTTGTTCATTAGATTAGCCGTACACCTATTCACCCTCCCCCTCTAGGTGTACTTTCAGGCATGTTTCCACCAGGGTGGCCTGGGTCATACTACTAGGACATCAAAGTGCCATATTCTGAAATCTCTCCACAAATGCTTTAACTGACTCTCCTTTCCATTGCCTCGTCGCCAGGAGAGTTGGCATGGTAATCTCTGAGTCATCTTCGAAGAAGTGTGTAAGGAAAAGCTTCTCCAGATCACCCCAGTTCTTGATGGAGCCTTCTGGGAGCTTCATGAACCATTCAAAAGCGATCCCCTTCAGGGTGTCGATGAATAAACGTGCCAGAATGGCATCATTTGATACTATATTCCATGTCTGAGACTTGAAGTAGTATATGTGTTGGTTCGATGACCCCTTCCCGTCGAAGGCCTGCGGGTCAGAGCTTTGAACTTTGGAGGGTATGGAACAAGATCCCACTCAGCGGGTATGGCCGGATCACTCCTGCTTCTTGTAGGCCTTTCTGACTGGCGAGGGCTTTAAGACGATGTTCCAGTTTACTCATCCTTTTTGAATGAGTACTCCCATTCTCTGAATTGCCTCCCTCTTCAGATGGAGGCTTGGATGACTCAGAGTTGGAATGCTCCTCCTCCTCAGTATGTGTAGAAGACGAGCTTTCCCCTTCCTTCCGTTTGCCTTTGGACTTCTTCTTGGAAGGAGACTTGGCCATAGGCTTCTTCTTTTTGTCCTCAAGTAATTGTGAAAGTATCTGCTTGAGACTGTCGATAGATTATTTTTTAGCACGAATCATATCGAGTTGTTCCCTCTGGGCCTGGGCTTGTTGTTCAAAGTTCCTGGTCATTTTTTCAGGAGTTCTTGCCATATATGCAAAAGGCTTATTTCTCTACCGAAGAGTTCGTGGCATGTGATTCTGTGATGGCAGAGTGTGACTCGCTTACTTCGATGCCCCGGGCTAGGGCACTATAATTCACTGGGGCTATTACGCCAATCCGAGTGTGGGTATGCCGGTACACTCCTTTCGGCTCGGTGTCAGACTCGTCAGAGCTGACTATTAGCTGCTTCCCTTTAGTTTTGCTTGGCGTAGTGCTTAGACCTACCATGTTTGCAGTAACTTTAGAGTACTCTATATTAGAGAAGATTCTCCTTGTGCGGGAGGGATGCCTTTTGGCCGAGCGGGAGATTGACATAGACGATAACCGGTTGAACACCGACTGTTTGCTCATATGTGAGCTGCAGTGGCATTCAGAGAGCACTGCTGCAATGAATCATTCACAGCAACATAGTGAAGTGATTTGATGAACACTCCTCTTCTTTGTCAAGTAATCCCTTAGATCCGCCGGAGGGGGATCGAAGAGACCAGCCTTGAGTCTCTGAGGACGAGGACTTTGCAGCTCCCTTCTGACCCTAGCCGTCAGAGAGCGAATGTTAAACTTGCGTTACAACTCTGAGCGCAAAGTTCAGAAACACGGAGTTCACGTTCTGTAGAACAGACGCGGCTCTCGTGTTTTGGCTTTGAGACGCAGGTCCCGTGCCTCTGTAGAGAAAAGATGCGGACCTCGCGTTTCTGATTGTCGTGTTTGTCTTGCGACACTTGAGAAATACGGACTTTATGAGTCCCGTGTCTGTCATAGAGACGCGGGTCTCGTGTTAGTAAGAAGAGACATGAACCTCGTGTTACTGAACATCGCTTCTGTGAGGCGAAGCCTCAGAAATGCGAGCCTCTTGAGCTCTGCGTTTTGATATCCAGAGGCAGACTTCGCGCGTTTGATGCGGTTCAGAAGAGACGTAGGCCTGAGTCTTGCATCCTGTATCTATTTTTTCTAGCTTCTTGCATCTGTTGTCGACATGCGTGACACCTTTGTCAACATTCAGCATTTCGGTTACGCTTTATAGGTTTTTGGAAATCCCTGGTAATCTGGAGCTGAGGAAGAGGAGGGGCGTGGCAAGATTGGCCTTCAATGACGTTGGCCTCGGGGCTCTTGTGAGAGACGTTGACGTGGGCCATGCACGTGACATTGCCAGCAATAGCCCTATTTGCACAGGCCATCTTTGGGGAAGTCTCCGAAGAGACTTGAAAGCGGATCTCCGAGGAGACCCTGCGGTACTACCGTGCCACCCTGGGGCTCTTGGAGCCAGAAGAGAAGAACTCCTCATACTTTGCCTGGTCAAATTTCACGACAAATGACTTGACTGTTTTTTTTCATGAAGGTGATGTCACCTTACGCCACAACTTACTCATCAGTGAAGAAAGTAGTCCTTAGCGGAGTCGCCATCTCTTGTACGAGGGGAAAGTTGAAAGTGTACTGCAAAATTTTCTTGAATCAATGAAAAATTATAACAACTCAAAATTCTAACTACAAGAGAGAGGAGACGCTCAAGCTCAGATCCCCTCTTTGTTTAAGACTGGGTTCTTTATGTAGCAGTGGAAAATGATTCTTATTTTTGTTGACTGAGTGAACGTCAAACTCTTCTGAAAATCTTTTCTTAGGACCACTGATGGATTAGCACAGCTCCTATCTAATGAAATCTCAAAGAGACTTAGGCAAAAACTTGAAATCAGCAAGTTGCTAGAGAGTTTAACTCTTTATAAGTATTCCTCAGCTAAAAAGATTCTGACCCCTTTTTAATAGCAAATTGAGCTATTTATAGGGGTTCTAGGAGTAAAATTGTCCCCTAAAGATCCTTTAAGAGATGGGGGTTAACTCCCTCATTACGTGGGCAGTACTTGACCCAGTAATGGGAGTAGTTATAACTGAGACGCAGGGCTCATTTGCAGTTCAAACGCGGGCTTGAGCTCTGCGTTTAGCCATTGAGATGATGCTGGACGCAGGCCTTGAGCCTTGCATTTTGGCATTGTAGTGGAATTGAGACGCGACCATCGAGCTTTACTGAGACACGGACTTCGAGCCCCGCATCTTGGCTTTGCAAAGATGCTGAGACGCGGGCTTCCAGCCCCACGTCTTGGCTTTGCAGTGATGCTGAGATATGGGTTTCGAGCCTCGCGTCTTGACACTGCATCAATGATCTCTTGTACGGGGGGGAAGTTGAAAGTGTATTGTAAAATTTTCTTAAATCAATAAAAAATTATAACAACTCAAAATTCTAACTACAAGAGAGAGGAGACGCTCAAGCTCAGATCCCCTCTTTATTTAAAGCTTGGTTCTTTGTACAGTGGTGGAAAATGATTCTTATTTTTCGTTGACAGGGTGAACGTCAAGCTCTTCTACAAATCTTATCTTAGGATCACTGATGGAGTAGCACAGTTCTTATACAATGAAATCTCAAAGAGACTTAGGCAAAATTTGAACTCAGTAAGTTGGTAGAAGAATTTATCTCTTTATAAGTATTCCTCAGCTGAAAAAATTTTGACCTCTTTTCATTAGCAAACCTGAGCTATTTATAGGGGTTTTAGAGGTAAAATTGTCCCCTAAAAATCCTCCAAGGTGGCGGTTAACTCCCCTCATTACATGAGAAGTACTTGACCCAATAATGAGGGCAGTTATAACTGAGACGCATGGCTCATTTGCAGTTGAAAAGCGGGCTTAAGTTCTTCGTTTAGCAATTGAGATGATGCTGGACACGGGCCTCGAGCCCTGCGTTTTGGCATTGCTGTGATATTGAGATGCGGGCGTTCAGCTCTCCGAGCCACACGTCTTGGCTTTGCAGTGATGCTGAGTCACGGGCTTTGAGCCCCGCGTCTTGGCTTTGCAGTGATGTTGAGACGCGGGCTTCGAGCCCCGTGTCTTGACATTGCATCAATGATTTTTATCAGCCTTACATCCGAAATATAGGATCTACATTTGACAACTTGTCTTCAGTGATTTTTAGACAGTCTATAGTGTGAAATGATGGAATGACTTATTTGGGCTCAGGAAGTACATGAATTAATATCAACTCAAGAAATTAAATAAAGTCAAGTAAAGGTTCTGGAGTTGAGATTGGTTTAGGAAGTGCGTCAAATCAAGAAGTTGATGTTCACATACTTTCCTCATAAATGGAAAGTGATCGTAAAATATTGGTGATTCCATTTCACGGTGTACTAGTACAGGATTCAATGTTGACTCCGGAATATAAAAAAATACCGGAGTCGTTATTAAATAAAAAAGTGAAATGGAATTATCAACTTGTGGATTAGGATCACATTCACGCTAAAGTTCAATTTCAGAAAATAGATAATTTGTCAAAATGTCAAGAATTTGATTTTGGTCAAGTTCAGGTCAGCATAATGAAATTGAAGCTTGATTTCCAAGATGACATGATTCTTGAGTCATATGAAAATTTTGGTGGACATTGGAAGTCAACCATATTTTGAATTAGTCGCTCGGACTCTAGCACGAATTTCATAATTTTTTCCAACAATAATTGTTCTTTTAGTTGTTATGGAAAAGTACTGTATGAATTTTGGAAATTGTGTGGATATGATGAGGCCACCATGTTTTCGAACTGTTTTTGGGCCTCCATCATTTCTTCCAAACGCCTTTGCAACTCTGATTTTTCTACAATTAGTGGTTCTAAGGAGTATATGAATCAAAATGTGGGAAAGAAGATGGCGGACAAGGTGATTGATAATTTAACTTGGGGGTGGTGAATCCCCACTGACTCTGTGAAGAGTGAAAATTATTTTAAAATTTTAGATCATAAAATTTGGGATATAGGTCATATTGAGTCGGACAAACCCAATCCAGCCTATATGGTTGGTTAATATTGTACATAGCCAGGTTAGAGTTATCCGAATCAAATGAGATATGGGTGAAATATGAATTTATATTAGGATTGAAAAAATTATTGTTGTTGAAATCCATTTCACAATTTACAAAAAAGAAAAGCAAACAAACAAACAAACTAAAAAAAAGAAAACAAGCCTATGCTAGGGTTGACTTACACCAAATGACTTCTAACAGGTTAGACTGTCCATGGGGGGTACCTTGTAGAAATCTGACCACAAGTTAATCGGCCAGGTAGGGGCAAGACCAGTGGGAGGTATTCGTGCCAAAGCAATGGGCCTGCTTATGCCAAACCACTGTTCTTCGAGGTTTCTCCTCTCAATCCCCAACCTTGGACAATGATTTTGAAAGTACACCTAGAGGGGGGGTGAATAGGTGTACCGCTAATCTAATGAACTAAATGCGGAAATTAAAACTTAATTGCAACTACACTTAATGAAACCAACGAGTGTAGCCGAATTCTCGGTGAAGGGCTCTGGACTAACTCCTCTTGATTCCTCTGAATAAGAGTTGAGGCGCTATATGAAGCTCTCGTGGTTAAGCACAAGCGAGGCACACATAATCAACACAAGCATATAAATGATATGGCAATATGATGCAATGCTCAAAGTACAAGAGAGAGAGTTAGAGATAATGGATCAATCGCAAACACAAGTAATTTGTTTCGAGGTTCGAGCCACTGCTCTACGTCCCCGCCTTCACACAGAAGGATTTCCACTATCTCGTCCACACAGGACTTCCCACACAGGGAACCTCCACTGAGGATTTGGGTAAATACAACCGGGAGTACATAACTCCTCTCTCAATCGAATACAACCTCTCACAGAGACTAGGCACAAAGCCACACAAACACCACCTCACACAAGAGGGGTAGGCACTTAGCCAATACAACACAATCACCTCACACTTGAGGGATTCCATAACAAACTCCACCTCTCACTAGAGAGAGCTAAACACAACAATCTCCACCTCTCACTAGAGGGAGCCAACCACAACTTCACCTCTCACTAGAGGGAGCCAATCACAACTTCACCTCTCACTAGAGGGAGCTAACCACCACTCCAAAATCAACCTCTACACAAGAGGGATATCACAAATAGGGAGGGTACAATACTTGGTTGTTTCCACAACCACATACTATCTCTTTCTCACAAAAACAATGATCCTAATAGATAGGATAGTATGTAAGCTCAAGTGTGAGAAATCAAGGTGTTTGGAAATCAAATAACAAAGAAAAATACTTGGGAAAACACTTTGAATTTGATAGAAATGAAGAACAACACAAATATCCCAAATCTCTATTTTTCTTTGATTTTTCCAACCTTTGAAAACAAATGAAGATAGATCTTTAAAAACAACAAACTCTTTTGAAAAACTTGCTTTTAAAACACTAGAGAATAGGTGAATTTTTGCTCTTGAAAATCTTACCCAAAACTGGCCTCCATTGGGGTATTTATACCCCCAACAAAAATTTGCCCGTTGGCTGCTGACTAGGCCAGAATTAGCCTTCCGGTCGACCGGTCGGTCGACCGGCCAACGGTCAAAAATTTGACCGTTGAGTCTGCCGGTCGACCGCCCGGTCGACCGTGCCAATCTAGAGAACAGATTGCTCTCTGGCCGGTCGACCGCTCGGTCGATCGTGCCTTGCTCACGGTCGACCGTCCGGTCGACCGCCACCACCCGAGAGTGGGGCACTTGCAGTCGGTCAACCGTCCGGTCGACCGGCCCAAGTGGCTGGTCAACGTGCACATCCTTGTGCACGTCGGTCGACCGGTCCGGTCGACCGCCAGAGCCTGGCAGGCAGCAAATCAGGACTTAAAAACTGGGTATTTTAATTCCAATAAATTTCTATAAAATCTCTAAAAAGCTACACAAATAGTTTTAGTATGATACTTTGATATATAAACATGTGTGAAAAAGTTCAACACATATTTCAAACTTTTTGAACCATTTTTTTGACTTACAAATTTTGCCAAAAATCAAAACTCGTATTTTCCAAAACTTGAATTTTTGAATTGAAAATTCGTTTTGTCCAAAACTTATCCAAATACAAAAACATGATATTTAAAGAACCGAAGCATGTTGTATATGGATTTAATCCAATATACATGAAATAGATATATATCAATGTTTTTGACAATGAATCCGAAAACAAGTTTTGTTAAAATACAAAACTTAAATACATGAATAGGTTATCAAACTAAGTTTGTATAAATAGTTGAAGCATAGATGTATATAGAATAAATCTAATATACATTAAACCATGTAAACTTGTTGATTCTATCTATTCATGAAAACCAAGATCGGTTAAACTAAAAACCGAAAACCAATAAACATGAAACTTAAAACAAGTGTGTGTTGAACTTGAGCATACCACACTATCTAGTCTTTACAAATGGATCTAAAACAAAAACTAAACTAAGTACCGAAGTCTTCTTGACGAACTCTGTTTTCAAGTCGACTCGATCCAAACCGTGATCCACCGAGCTTGACTCCAATGAGTGTTAGGTATGAACTTTGTCGCTCGGGCTCTTGAATCACCATGTGAGAAGCTCCAAAATACCTTTGTTGAAGCTAATCACTTACTAATATCTTGGTAAAGTATCTGAAACTAAACATCACAAGATTATTAGTAAACATAACTACATGAGTTAGTCATCATCAAAACTAAAGTAGAAGGCCTCTGGGCCAACAATCTCCCCTTTTTGATGATGACAAAACTCATGGAGTTATATATGCATGGATTAAAGTTAAGCTTCAAGGAAGCTCCCCCTTAACTCATGCATAGCAATAAACATAAGATATATGCAATGAATATTAAACATGAATATGCATCAATATGCATGAATCAAACATATGTTTCAAAAAACCTTCTTTTTGTTTAAACTCTAAAAATCATTTTCTCATAAACTCAATATATGCAAAAACAAAAACACACATATGCATATATAAACTCAAAATTTTTCTCCCCCTTTTAGTCAATCATCAACAAAGGGGTCAAAGAAAACAATATTCTCCCCTTTTTGTCTTAAACAAAAAAAAAATATCAATAAGGGGTGAAATCAAAAATAAAACTTTCTTGATACCAATTGAAAGAAAAAAATATATCAATTGAGTGCATCATGATATCAATGAGATATACCAATTGAAAGTACATAATTGAAAGCACACAATGTGGTATATAAAACAAATATAGATTTAAATACCAATTGATACCAATTGTAAATAAATACCAATTAAATACCAATCGTAAGTAAATAAATCATTTTGAACAATTCAATCACAAAATTTGATATCAATAAAATATACCAATTGAAAAGTAATTTTTCATTAAAATCATATGATACCAAAAATGATCAATATCTTTTTTTTAATCATTTTTAACATAAAGTGTGGGAGTAGAATACCAAAGTCAATTGAAAGGTGAAATACCAATTGAAAGTATAAACATGAATTTTCTCCCCCTTTATGAAATACCAAATAAAATGATGCATAAGCTTGTATATGATACCAATTGAAACATAGTCAATTAAAATAAAATAGTCATTAAAGAAATCAAGCTTAGCATAGCCAAAAATTTGTGCTCAAAGATAGAGAGATATAGTAAGCACAAATAAAGCATATATATGTATGTAAAATTAAATACCAATCGAAATTGATACTATTTGAAATTGAAAGCATACATATATAAAAACATATATGAGTATACAAAAAGAATGTCAATAGTGATACCAATTGAAAAGATCCAATGATACTAATTGAAAACATAATAAGATCAAATGTATATCTCATATTACCTTTCCACCCATATCATGCACATGTTTAAAAGGATTTTCAATATGAACATACAAGGCATGGTCGCCCAGCCAACCGCCCGTAGATGGAAGCGATTTTCAAAAATAGGTTTGAAAATAGTTTACCATAATTGAAAACTCTTCCAAAATGTAGAATACGAACTAGTTATATGAAAAATTTGTAAACTAGTATGAAATCCTTCAAGCAAGGAATAAAACAAAAATAAATTTCATGAAACATGAAAATCACTCAACAATTGACACTCAAAAGATATAAAGTTCATATGGGACTCATGAAAACAAAATCATGAGAAAACAATAAATAAGATGAGTGTACAAGTGTAATGAGAAACATATAATCATGAAAATAGTCAATTAAGCTCAATATAAAATTCCTTAAAACATGAAAATCATTAAAACGATTTAATCTTCAAGGCATATGTATGTCTTGTAGAAACTAAAGTATACATACATATCCAAACATAACGAGTCCACAAAAGTATATGCATGAAGGTAAGTGGCTCAAAGGATGTATATATATAGCTAATAGTTTAGACAAAATAGACATATACATGAAGCTAAACATATAAACATGAAAACATGTATAAAATAGGAATACAAGTCAAAATGTTTGAATCATCAAAACTAGGCTATACTAGTACATCTAATGAGTACAAATGAGCGTTTAAGCACAAACATATAATAATCTATTTGTGGCTCATTAATTGTACAAGTATATAACTAAGTTTTAATGAAAACTTACATCTAAATATGTAATCAAACAAGAAGCATAGAAAACAAAACAAAAACTCATAAACATACATATGATCATTATGTACATGCACATGCATAGATCTAGGACATACACATTAGTTAAAATAAATGTGAGAACATAAAGATATAAATTCATATTAAACATGGGTGTCTCAAATAACTAAACATGTATATCACTAATCTAAATCTCATGGCATATAACATACTAATCATAAAACATCAAAACATGTTAAAATCTATGATATGAAAAGCATGTAAACAATAAATGAGGAGTAAGAGATCGTTACCAAAACCGAGAGGGCAACTCTCCAAGTCTCCAAAACAAGGTGGTCCTTCCACCAAACTCCCTTTGAAAGTGATGCATCCAAATTGTACTCTTTAAGCTCGAAACGCATCCACCTCAAGGCACCGACGCTCTCACGTCATGCGAGAGCCCACACCTACATCAAATACAATAAGGGTGGTCTTTGGTACCCATACTCTTTTGGGTCCATGGAGGTTAGTCCTTTCCTAACCCAAACAAATTTAGTTGCTAAATTTACATCATGAACTCTATCATAGCAAAATTTAGCAAGGTGGCCCTTACGTCCACAATGTGTACAAGTGTACACATGAGCATACAAAGTGTGATGGATATGACCGTGGGAGGCATGTGTATGTCGTGGTTTGTGTACATGCATAGATGGAACGTGTTTCTTTCGAAACATAGATTCCAAACGTGTATGGTTCTTGGCACATTGGCTCAAGTGGAGCCCAAACAATCCACACTCTTCTTTAACAAATAAATATCATAATCAATTTTAGAAGAGGTGCATGCAATAGAAAAGCTAGGTGAAGCTACACTAGCATGGCAAACATATGAATCAATATCAATTTTCAAAGATTCATTTTTCTTTAAACAAACTTTTAATTCTTATGAAATCAAATTTATTTTGTTTTTCAAAGAATTATTCTCTTTAAAAACAAAATCAACTTTTGAAGATAAGTTTCATTTTTCTTCAAATATCATTACAATCATTTTTATTTTTCAAAAATTCATTTTCTTTTAGAGCAAGATCTAGTTGGGATTTAAGCGAGTCACATTCACTTGAAATCTCTTCCTTCTCTTGCAAAATCAAATCAAGTCTTGAACATAAATCCTTATTTTCTTTGTTAAGTTCAAAACTCTTCTTTTTCAGAAGATTATATTTTTCTAGCAATTTTTCACAAACAATTGAAAGTTCTTCATTCAAAGCATTTGGATCAACATAGTCATTACATGAAGAACTAGCATCATCAATATCTAATTGAGTTTCTGAGTATACCTCAAGGGAGTCATTCCCTTGGATCATGTAGCATTGTTGCTCGGATTCTCCACTAGATTCATCCTCCATAATGTTGGGTGTTTGTAGCTTGGAGGAGGTCAACGTGTTCCACACTGCAAAGGCGGAATCACAGTTAGAAACAATAGAAAGATATTCTTTGTTAAGTGTGCTTCTAAGTGCCTCAAGGGCTTGTGCATTGGCCTCTATATGCTTGCTATTACCAAGATAGGATTTCTTGGTAGTAGGAAGGAAAACATGCAAGCCTAGGATTTTTAGGTACATGGACATCCTAATTTTTCACATGTCAATGTCGGAGACATCAAACATGGGAGGTGACAAGCAATCCATGAGTGTGTGTAAACAATATATGTACAAAATGCAAATGATAGATTAGTTAACCAAGATCACACTCCTAGGTGGTTAAACCAAATATCAGGAGCGTAGGCTCTGATACCAGGGCGTGTTGGTTGCAAGGAAGTGGGCGGAAGTAAGGAAATGAGGAAGTATAATTGCTCACTTCCCTATCTATCCAAACACCGGAAAGGAAAAATAAGAAAACCCCATTTCCTTTTTCTTTTCTCTTTTACACAACCATTTCCTCACTTCCAGTGTATTACAGTTAATTTTGCGGTCATGTAAATCTCATTTATAATAAGTTATAGCATAAAACAGTTAATTTTTTGGTCATGTAAATCTCACTTGCATTCTAATTACAGTCCATTTTTTATTTTTCTTAATTAATTTTTATTTTAATATTATTTTGCGGTCAACTTTGTGGTCAACTTTTTCACTTTCACTTTCCATTACCATCCAAACACCGGAAAAGACATAATATTTTTCAAATCACACTTCTCAACAACATCCAAACACCGAAAAACTTACTAACCAATTCCCAAGTTCCAAAGGGAACTATTACTACTTCATCACTTCCTTACTTCCTCACTTCCACCCTTAACCAAACAGGCCCCAATTAAAAGTACACCTAGAGGGGGGGTGAATAGGTGTACCGCTAATGTAATGAACTAAATGCGAAAATTAAAACTTAATTGCAACTACACTTAATGCAACCAACGAGTGTAACCGAATTCTCGGTGAAGGGCTCTGGACTAACTCCTCTTAATTCCTCTGAATAAGAGTTGAGGCGCTATATGAAGCTCTCGTGGTTAAGCACAAGTGAGGCACACACAATCAACGCAAGCATATAAATGATATGGCAATATGATGCAATGCTCAAAGTACAAGAGAGAGTTAGAGATAATGGATCAATCGCAAACACAAGTAATTTGTTTCGAGGTTTGAGCCACTGCTCTACGTCCCCGCCTTCACACAGAAGGATTTCCACTATCTCGTCCACACAGGACTTCCCACACATGGAACCTCCACTGAGGATTTGGGTAAATACAACTGAGAGTACACAACTCCTCTCTCAATCGAATACAACCTCTCACAGAGGCTAGGCACAAAGCTACACAAACACCACCTCACACAAGGGTAGGCACTTAGCCAATACAACACAATCACCTCACACTTGAGAGATTCCAACACAAACTCCACCTCTCACTAGAGGGAGCTAAACACAACAATCTCCACCTCTCACTAGAGGGAGCCAACCATAACTTCACCTCTCACTAGAGGGAGCTAACCACCACTCCAAAATCAACCTCTACACAAGAGGGATATCACAAATAGGGAGGGTATAACACTTGGTGGTTTTCACAACCACAAACTATCTCTTTCTCACAAAAACAAAGATCCTAATAGATAGGATAGTATGTAAGCTCAAGTGTGAGAAATCAAGGTATTTAGAAATCAAATAACAAAGAAAAATACTTGAAAAAACACTTTGAATTTGATAGAAATGAAGAACAACACAAATATCCCAAATCTCTATTTTTCTTTGATTTTTCCAACCCTTGAAAACAAATGAAGATAGATCTTTAAAAACAATAAACTCTTTTGAAAAACTTGCTTTTAAAACACTAGAGAATAGGTGAATTTTTGCTCTTGAAAATCTTACCCAAAACTCGCCTCAATTGGGGTATTTATACCCCCAACAAAAATTTGCCTGTTGGCTGCTGACTAGGCCAGAATTGGCCTTCCGGTCGACCGGCCAACGGTCAAAAATTTGACCGTTGAGCCTGCCGGTCGACCGCCCGGTCGACCGTGCCAATCCAGAGAGCAGATTGCTCTCTGGCCAGTCGACTGCTCTGTCGACTGTGCCTTGCTCACGGTCGACCGTCCGGTCGACCGCCCCCACCCGAGAGTGGGGCACTTGCAGTCGGTCGACCGCCTGGTCGACCGGCCCAAGTGGCTGGTCAGCGTGCACATCCTTGTGCACATCGGTCGACCGGTCCGGTCGACCGACTCTGGGTCCCGTCGACCGGTCCGGTCGACCGCCAGAGCTTGGCAAGCAGCAAATCAGGACTTAAAAACTGGGTATTTTAATTCCTATAAATTCCCATAAAATCTCTAAAAATCCACAAAAATAGTTTTAGTATGATACTTTGATATATAAACATGTGTGAAAAAATTTAACACATATTTCAAACTTTTTGAACCATTTTTGTGACTTACAAATTTTACCGAAAACAAAACTCGTATTTTCCAAAACTTGGATTTTTAATTGAAAATTCGTTTTGTCCAAAACTTATCCAAATACAAAAACATGATATTTAAACAACTTGAAGCATGTTGTATATGGATATAATCCAATATATATGAAATAGATATATATCAATGTTTTTGACAATAAATCCGAAAACAAGTTTTGTTAAAATACAAAACTTAAATACATGAATAGGTTATCAAACTAAGTTTGTATAAATAGTTGAAGCATAGATGTATATAGAATAAATCTAATATACATTAAACCATGTAAACTTGTTGATTCTATCTATTCATGAAAATAAAGATCGGTTAAACTAAAAACTGAAAACCAATAAACATGAAACTTAAAACAAGTGTGTGTTGAACTTGAGCATACCACACTATCTAGTCTTTACAAATGGATCTAAAACAAAAACTAAACTAAGTACCGAGGTCTTTTTGACGAACTCCGTCTTCAAGTCGACTCGATCCAAACCGTGATCCACCGAGCTTGACTCCAACGAGTGCTAGGTATGAACTTTGTCGCTCGGGCTCTTGAATCACTATGTGAGAAGCTCCAAAATACCTTTGTTGAAGCTAATCACCTACTAATATCTTGGTAAAGTATCTGAAACTAAACATCACAAGATTATTAGTAAACATAACTACATGAGTTAATCATCATCAAAACTAGAGTGGAAGGCCTCTGGGCCAACAAGTTTTGCTAACAAGTTCCGGGCACGGGAGATGATTCTGAGCATTGCACAAAATCTCGATCCCTCTTCAACCAAAATTTTTGTTACCTTGGTTAATTAATTATTGTGAAATTAATGTACTATTCTATAATAATTCTAAATATGATTGTAACTAAAACAATGAAAATTGTATATTGTTTAAGTCATGCTTCAAAACACATTAATGATCTAGTTAATGGAGAACAGTTGGATGATAGCAATTACTACATTTGGTGCCAAAAGATCCAGTATCTGTTGAATGCATATGATAGTAGCCATCTAAGATAAAGGAAACATCGGCTGAAAGCGCTTTCGATGAGAATAAGGAGCAATATTAGTCCTGGACAAAGTTTGATCGCAATACTCAATATCTAATGTTGAGCTATCTGCCGAACGATCTTGTCAGAGAATTTGAAGTCCTTTTCTAATAAAAGAGTGCTAAGAAACTATGGGATATTCTTGAAAAAAAAGTTTAGAACAGCCGCAATTAACAAAAATGTAATCCAACAAGAAAAGTTGCTTTTCTTGGAAACCAAAGAATAGAAACCTTTAGAACGCTCAACAACATGAGAGAAGGTGGTTAGGGCGTTTGCTGCCCTAAAGATCCAACTGGAGAGAAAGGAAACATAGTCGACGACACAACCGAGTGGGAGTGCAGCACCTAGAAATGAAAGCGCACTATCTCAACATATGCATAAACTTGTCGCTAAGAGAAAGTTACCATGTGAAACTAGTCCATGCGAGAAAGACAACAAGAGTAAAAAGACTACAAATGACAAACATGGAAGTAAGAAGGGAAAGGCTAAAATGGATTGTCACGATGTGGGGCCTTGGGCCACTTTGCGCAGGAATGCTAGCAAGCAAAGAAAAAGGTACCCGCTCTCTCTGTTACACTTTTGTTAGCAGTTAATCTTTTGCAGCTTTCATTAACGCTCCTCATTTGTGGGTGATAGACTCAGGCTCATCGGACCACGTAGCTAGGGATAGAGATGGGTTCATGGAGTACTAGAGCATTTCAGCTGGGAATAGACGATTGTTCATGGGGAATGACTCTAGTGCAGAAGCGCTCAACATCGGTACCTTCAAACTTCGGAGGCGGTTCCACCGTGCTCATCCATGATGTGCTACATGTTGGGTATTCTGCTTAACAAGAATCAATCTGACAACTAATTAAGATCACTGAGATATCAACAATCTAATTGGCCAGGTCGGCAAATATCAGGTGGGAGGTTTTCCGTTCAATAGAACGTTCCTTAATTTAAGAACCACCTTTCAATTTCCTTCCTTGGTTAAAGCACCAATTAGACTGAATCTAAGTCAGTCTCGATATACTGTAAAGTATATCCCCTGTATAAAGGACTTAATCCACTTATACAGTATTTGGAGTGAGGTACGGTTTAGAGCGAATCTCCTTAAGACAATTACGTCCCCCGCACCGGTGCTAACGGGATAATGGACGCTGGTCTCCCAAGATACAACACTCCTTCACGGTATTTGGCTAGCACTACCAAATCACCGTACAGTCGAACCTTAGTCAACCAGTACCTTCACAGGATCGTTGAAGCAGCGGTACAAGGACAAATTTCGAATATTTGCCTTTACTCTCTGGAGGAGAACCCACTGTTGAGGACGAAGGAAGGTTGAAGAATTTTTCTTCAGAAGTACCAGATTCAGACAACAATTCTTGTAAAAGAATCTGTTGAATTTTCTGATTCCTCTTTCAGAACAATTTTGCAGAATCTCCTTTGGATGTCGCTTTCCTACTTCTCGCTGGAAGCTCGGTTCAGAACGCCGAAAGACACTTCGCGCAGATCAGAACTCAAATAGAGGGAGAGAGAGATATTCTCAGTTTGGTGTTGGTGTGTCTGAGAATGGAAATCTGGAGCGCTATTTATAGCGCTCCGGGAGGGCATTCTCGTCCGCCAGAAGTCAACAGTTGCGACGGTTCGGACAGAACCGTCGCAACCGTTCAACTGTCCAACCGCCCAACCGCACGGACGGTTTTCCGACAGCCGTTGGCGGGCGGTTCGGATCCGTTCGCAGACACCCGTTGGCGGGTGGGCTGGAGCGGATCGGGTAGCGAAGCGGAGCGGGTTTGGTTCGGGCAGCGGAGTAACCCATACCCGCGACACCTGGTTCAAAAAGAACCAGGCCAGGTAGGGAACCCAAACCCGAGCCCGAGCCCGGGCCCGGCCCGGCCCCGGCGCCAGCGGCGGCGCGCGCGCGCACGCACGCACGCATGTGCGAGCATAGTTCCCTCCTTTTCGCGCGCGAAAACTCGAAGTACCAAAAGGGCACACCCTTTGTTCTCAATTTTCTCTATATATACACCACAAACTTCCATCCCATGGCCAATGTGGGACTAAATGCTTTTAGCTACCTTTAGTCCCGTTTTGGCTTTGAATTAGGCAATCTTTAGACTTGAATATCTCATTCATTCGAAGTCAGAATTGAACATGTGAATATACCACGTTCATCCCCAATGGAAGGAGAACACACTCCAACCATCATCCAATTGATTCGATCAACGGATCTCGCCATAATTCAACTCGAAGATTCATACTTATATCCTTCAATTCCAACAATCCCCCACAATGAATGGAGATTCAAGAAAATGACACACAAAGAGACTGACTCTATTATGAAAGGTACTTGAGAAAAGAAACTGCATAAGGATAGGTGAACTAGGTCTTGAACCTTCCATAGCGAAAGCTTTATCGGACTTACTAGCTAATCAGTGAACTAGGTCTTGAACTGTTAGCCGTTAGTGTAAGCCAAGTCAACAAGCTTCACACAGTGACTTTCCAAATCAACTTTGGTTCTCGGTTGTGTCCGTTTTGGCCCTGGATATTCTTGGTTTCAGAGAGTATCTTTAGGGAATAACAGCCTCCATAGAAATTCCCAAAGAGCCGACCCAACTCTATACTCACATAGGTGATGGACCTATTAAGAGTAGTCTACTCTACTCCACTTGTTTAGTAACAAATATAGGCATCATTAAAAGCGTTAAGCTTATCCTTAATCCACTTGTAGAAAAGCACTTATGTGCACCTTAGGAATGGATTGGAGTCAAGCTCCCAAGTGCTTACTTGCTGAGTCAATCATAACTAGTTTTTCCTCTTGAACTTAGTCTGTGGGATTTCCAGTCGCTAAGTGAGGTTTCCATTAAGCTGACTCGGTAAGGTTAGGCTTTTAGACCCATTCCCCTCGATTCGCAGTTTATACGCTCTCCACTTAAACCTTTAGTAAGCGGATCCGCTAAATTATCCTTTGACGATACAAAGTCAATAGAGATAATTTCATTTGAGAGCAACTGCTTCACGATATTATGTCTACGACGAATATGTCTAGACTTACCGTTTATATAACATTTGTGCCCTAGATATAGCTGCTTGATTATCGCAGTGTATACATATAGCGGGCACTGGCTTTTGCCATAATGGTATATCTTCTAAGAATTGTCGAAGCCATTCTGCTTCTTCTCCAGCCTTATCTAAGGCTATGAATTCCGATTCCATAGTGGAACGAGCAATACATGTTTGCTTAGAAGACTTCCATGATACCGCTGCTCCTCCTAGAGTAAATACGTATCCGCTAGTTGATTTTCATTCCTCAGAATCTGCAATCCAATTAGCATCATTGTATCCTTCCAGTACAGGTGGATACTGTCCATATCTCAAGGCATATTCCTTGGTATGTGATACGTAACCCAATACTCGTAGTAGAGCGGTCCAATGTAGATCACTAGAATTGCTAGTGTATCTACTTAACTTGCTTACAGCGTAAGCAATATCGGGTCTAGTGCAATTCATCAAATACATTAGACTTCCGATAATCTGAGAATACTCCAACTGACGTATTCCAGTTCCTGTATTCTTATGAAGGTGGATGTGTGGGAGAAAAGGATTTGTATTTTCCTTTATCCCATGATCCTTGAATTTTTCTATCATCTTATCCACGTAGTGAGATTGAGATAGACTGATTCCATCTGGTGTTCTGGTGATTTAATTCCTAAAATTACATCAGCAACCCTCAGATCCTTCATGTCAAAACTGTTGGATAACATTCTTTTAATGGACTTAATAATCTCAATATTAGTCCCAAGTATCAACATGTCGTCTACATAAAGACAAACAATGATACATGCATTTCCAACTGTTTTAGTATACACACACTTATCGCATTCATTGATAGTGAATCCATCTTTGATCATGACACTATCAAATTTCTCATGTCATTGTTTTGGAGCCTGTTTTAAACCGTATAAGGATTTTACCAATTTACACACCTTATGTTCTTGGCCCTTGACTATAAATCCTTCAGGTTGCTCCATATATATCTCTTCATTTAATTCACCATTTAAGAATGCAGTCTTGACATCCATTTGATGGATATCTAAGTTGTGTAATACTGCAATTGCAATTAACATCTGAATGGACGTTATTCTTGTTACTGGTGAATAAGTATCGAAATAGTCAAGTCCTTCTTTTTGTCGATAACCCTTGGCTACTAATCTAGCCTTGTACTTATCGATAGATCCATCGGGTTTTAATTTTCGTTTGAAAATCCACTTACACCCAATTGGTTTACTACCAGGAGGCAAGTTTACCAATTCCCAAGTATGATTACTTAGTATGGATTCTATTTCGCTATTTATAGCTTCTTTCCACATTTGTGCTTCTGGGGTTGACATAGCCTCTTTAAATGTTTGAGGCTCGCTCTCAATAGCGTATGCTATGAAATCTGGACCAAAAGATTTTGAGATTCTAGATCTCTGACTTCTTCTTGGTTCAGTTTCCGCATTAACAATTGGTTCCTCGGGGCTTTCGTCCCTGAACGCCATCTCGTGTGTTCTTTTCCCAGAAGTCTTATCTGCTTCCCGTTTGTATGAAAGATATCTTCAAAGAACACAGCATCTCTAGATTCGATAATCATGTTTACATGAATATCTGATATCTCTGATTTATGAACCAGAAATCTGTAGGCACTACTATTCAAGGCATAGCCTATGAATATGCAGTCCATAATTTTTGCTCCCAACTTAGTCTTTTTAGGTAATGGTGCCAGCACCTTTGCAAGGCACCCCCACATTTTGAGGTAATGGTAGGAAGGTGTTCTTCCATGCCATAACTCGAATGGTATAAGACCAAGTTTCTTGTGGGTACTCTATTTAGAATATAATTTGCAGTTAATAGAGCTTCCCCCCACAAGTTCTGCGGAGCTCCAGAACTTACGAGCATGGAATTAACCATCTCCTTCAAAGTTCTGTTCTTCCGTTCAGCAATTCCATTTTGCTGAGGAGTGTATGGTGCTGTAGTTTGATGTATTATACCAAAACTAGCACATAACTCACTAAAATCATTCGATTCATATTCTCCGCCTCTATCGGATTTTAGAATCTTGATTTTCTTGTTTAGTTGATTCTCAACTTCGGCTTTATATGTTATAACTATTTATTGCCTCATCTTTACTGTTTAAAAGATACACATAACAGTATCTTGTACAGTCATCAATAAAAGTAATGAAATACTTTTTACCGCCTCTAGTTGGCATAAACTTCAAATCACACAGATCGCTATGAATTAACCCTAAAGGTTCTGTATTTCGATCAATTGAGTGAAATGAATTTTTCGCCAACTTGGCCTCAACACAAATCTCACACTTGCGAATTTCTTCCAAGTTGAGTTTAGGAATATATCCCAAATTAGATAAGTTTTTCAAAGACTTGTAATTTACATGCCCTAATCTAGCATGCCACAAAATAGGAGACTCAAGCAAATAAACAGAAGAATTTCCTTTATTTATTAGCTTCGGGTACAAATACACGGACTTTTTATCTACCACTGCAACATTGGCTTTAAAAAGTCCATCAACAAGATAACCATTTCCCACATACATCCCTCCCTTAGTAAGTACAAATTTGTCAGATTCAAATACCATTCTAAATCCTTTCTTACTAAGTATTGATCCGGAGATCAAATTCTTGCGGATGTCTGGAACATGAAGCACATCGTTAAGAGTAAGCTCTTTTCCCGATGTCCACTTCAGGATGACCTTGCCCTTTCCTTCAACCTTTGAGGAAGCTGAATTATCCATGAATAGTTGCTCATCTTGCTCTAGCCTTTGATATTCTGAGAATAACAATTTCTCCGAGCAGATGTGCCGAGTAGCTCCCGTGTCTACCCACCAATCCTTATTGTTGGTTGTCAGATTCACTTTTGACACCACAGCTGAAAGGCTTGGAGACTCATGGTCGGTCAAGTTTGCCTGTGGGTGGCTTTTCTTGTTCTTTTTGAGACGGCTGCGACATTCATTCGCCTTATGCCCCTCTTTATTGCAGATGTAGCAGGTTCCCTTGAAGCGCATGTTCTTGCCTTCTTGGACCTTGCCTTTGTACCCCTGGGAAGTCTTCTTCCGCTTTAAGCCTTTGGAAGTAGACGCTTTCCCCTTTGAGTCCTCGATCACATTTGCTTTTGCTTCGTAGGAGTTCTTGCTGCTCATTTTCTCGGACTTTCTGTTGTCCTCCTCGATTCGAAGCCTCACAATGAGATCTTCTAACTTCAACTCCTTTCGCTTGTGCTTCAGGTAGTTCTTGAAATCTCTCCATGCAGGTGGGAGTTTCTCCACGATAGTAGCCACCTGAAAAGTTTCAGGAAGAATCATACCTTCGGCTTCTATCTCGTGCAAGATAAGTTGGAACTCTTGCACCTGACTGATTACAGTCTTGCTGTCCACCATTTTGTACTCCAGAAATCGTCCTACGACGAACTTCTTGGTACCAGCATCCTCAGTCTTGTACTTCTTGTCAAGACTGGCCCATAACTTCTTTGCTGTTGTGATAGGACTGCAGACATTGTAAAGAGAGTCATCCAGTCCATTTAAAATATAATTTCGGCAAAGGAAATCACATTGAGTCCATGCATCAGTTGCAGGCTCTGGTGAATCTTCTTGCAGGAATCTGGCCAGATGAAGAGTGGTCAAGTAGAAAAGCATCTTCTGTTGCCACCTCTTGAATTCTGTGCCATCAAATTTTCCTGGCTTCTCCGACTTCGGGTTAGGAAGTGGAGTAGGCATCAATGCTTGTAGCTGCATGTTTGGTGCCTTGCTAGAGCTATCTTGATTAGTCTCAGACATCTTCTGCAAGTTCAAGCAGAACAGAAGTAAGAAACTTCAATTAATTGTCTTAAGATTGTTGGGTATTCTGCTTAACAAGAATCAATCGACAACTAATCAAGATCACTGAGATATCAACAATCTAATTGGCCAGGTCGGCAAATATCAGGTGGGAGGTTTTCCGTTCAATAGAACGTTCCTTAATTTAAGAACCACCTTTCAATTTTCTTCCTTGGTTAAAGCACCAATTAGACTGAATCTAAGTCAGTCTCGATATACTGTAAAGTATATCCCCTGTATAAAGGACTTAATCCACTTATACAGTATTTGGAGTGAGGTACGGTTTAGAGCGAATCTCCTTAAGACAATTACGTCCCCCGCACGGTGCTAACGGCATAATGGACGCTGGTCTCCCAAGATACAACACTCCTTCACGGTATTTGGATAGCACTACCAAATCACCGTACAGTCGAACTTAGTCAACCAGTACCTTCACAGGATCGTTGAAGCAGCGGTACAAGGACAAATTTCGAATATTTGCCTTTACTCTCTGGAGGAGCACCCACTGTTGAGGACGAAGGAAGGTTGAAGAATTTTTCTTCAGAAGTACCAGATTCAGACAACAATTCTTGTAAAAGAATCTGTTGAATTTTCTGATTCCTCTTTCAGAACAATTTTGCAGAATCTCCTTTGGAAGTCGCTTTCCTACTTCTCGCTGGAAGCTCGGTTCAGAACGCCGAAAGACACTTCGCGCAGATCAGAACTCAAATAGAGGAGAGAGAGAGATATTCTCAGTTTGGTGTGTCTGAGAATGGAAATCTGGAGCGCTATTTATAGCGCTCCGGGAGGGCATTCTCGTCCGCCAGAAGTCAACAGTTGTGACAGTTCGGACAGAACCGTCGCAACCGTTCAACTGTCCAACCGCCCAACCGCACGGACGGTTTTCCGACAGCCGTTGGCGGGCGGTTCGGATCCGTTCGCAGACACCCGTTGGCGGGTGGGCTGGAGCGGAGCGGAGCGGGTTTGGTTCGGGCAGCGGAGTAACCCATACCCGTGACACCTGGTTCAAAAAGAACCAGGCCAGGTAGGGAACCCAAACCCGAGCCCGAGCCCGAGCCCGAGCCCGGCCCGGCTCCGGCGCCGGCGCCGGCCGCCGCCAGCGGCGGCGCGCGCACGCACGCATGTGCGAGCATAGTTCCCTCCTTTTCGCGCGCGAAAACTCCAAGTACCCAAAGGGCACGCCCTTTGTTCTCAATTTTCTCTATATATACACCACAAACTTCCATCCCATGGCCAATGTGGGACTAAATGCTTTTAGCTACATTTAGTCCCGTTTTGGCTTTGAATTAGGCAATCTTTAGACTTGAATATCTCATTCATTCGAAGTCGAAATTGAACATGTGAATATACCACGTTCATCCCCAATGGAAGGAGAACACACTCCAACCATCATCCAATTGATTCGATCAACGGATCTCGCCATAATTCAACTCGAAGATTCATACTTATATCCTTCAATTCCAACACTACATGACCTAGGGATTTGGTGCAACCTTTTCTCTGTGTCAGAGTTATTAAACTTAGGCTTAGGCGTAGATTTTTGGAGGACAAAGTTTTTATTTCTTTTGACATTGACAGACTAATAGTTGGCTTATGTCATAATGGTTTATTTTGTGTGGACATGAACATTGGTAGTAGTATTACAAATAAGAGATATTCTTATTCAGCTAATTTTGTGCATGTTGAGAATGATTCTATTATTTGGCATACTAGACTAGGTCACATGGGGCTGAAAGGATGACTCAGTTGGCTAGAGGGACTTCTCGGCCCTTTAGCTTCAGTCACCTTGGCCATTTGAGAGAAGTGTTTTACAGGCAAGTCAACAAAAAAAAAATGAAAAAGCCAAACATGCATCAACACCGCTTGACTTGATCTATTCTGACATCTGTGGACCCTTTAATGTCAAGGCTCAGAATAGATGTTCCTATTACATTACTTTTGTCGACAATTTTTCACGATACAATCATATTTATCTGATTTCCTACAAGTCTGAAGCACTGGGATACTTTCAGCGTTACTTGGCAAAAGTGGAGAACAGACAAGCAGATGTGTGAAAACACTCAGAAATGATCTGGTTAGAAATATCTGTCTGATCAGTTCAAGGAACTATGTGAGCAAAGGGGACCCTCTGACAGCTTATTATATGTTTTTCCATTGAAAAAAAAATCGTGGGGAAAACTTACAATATTTGTGTAGAAAAATACAAGTATTCTCTACTGAAATTCTTGAAAAGCGTGCTGGTGAGAGTCTGGTCAGCACGCGACCACTTTGTCTGTTGATGATGTGAGTAATAAGTCTTTGAGTCTTCTGCAGGGAATTCCTTCTTACCTGCCTCTGAAAATTCCTTGAGATTAGAAGAGTAGGGTGTCAGAACTCTGGAATTATCCTTGATGGATGAGAGAAAGCATTCTCTTAATTTTTGGAATCTGGAAAGCAATGGCTCTTGGATGCTCTCTCTCTCTCTCTCTCTCTCTCTCTCTCTCTCTGTGAGTCTATTCTCTGCTAATGATCGACCCTTTGGCTAGCCTACTAACGGGCTATTTATATGCATTACAAGAGTGTAACCGCCCCTTGAAATCCACATAGGCTAAAAACATCCTTAAAAGCTTGGCGTGAGACTAGGCTGGCTCTGCGAGAGCATGCCATAGCTTCTCGCGAAGCTAGACAGGCTCTGTGCGAGCCTGCTCCAGCTTTTAGCAAAGTTAAGACAGCCGCTTTGGATTTTGAGAGGCGACCCTCTTGGTTATCTCCACTTAATTGGACATAGTAGGCAGGTATAACCGCCCACTTAAAGTTGCATTAACCTCACTAAAGTAGTGAGGGGTTAACCCACTAATCTCGTTCGGGGATTGAAATGATTAACAAGACCTGGTCACATAACCTGCTGCGAGGCTAGTGCTCCCATCAGAGCTAGCCTTCCGCGAGGCTAACATTCCAAGCAGAGCTAACCCACTGCGGGGCTAATGCTTCAAGCGCAGCTAGCCCAGCGGCAAGCGGAGCTATCCCATTGCGGGGCTAATGCTCCAAGCGGAGTTAGCCTTCAACGAGGCTAAACTCCAAACTTTTGCGTGAAGCTAGCCAGTTTTGCGGAGTTTGAATTGTCTGTTCAACTATCTACGACCTGTCTTTTAAAAGTGTTGACAAGTTAGAAGTTGCATAGACCCGTTGGAGAGATATCTGGGATTTATCTTTTGAAAGTGTCAACAAAACCCCCTCAAAGTTTTCGCAAATCCGTAACGGGCCGGTTCGGATTTCAAAATATTTTGAATTACTATAGGTGTTTAAACATGTTGAAGTAAGTATAGCAGCACAGCTGATGCAAACTAAAATGTGGGATAGCTTCGCCTGCGTGGCGAGGCAGCTAAGTCCTAGCTTAGCCATTGGGCCATTAGGATAGCAGAGTTATTTAACTTCGTTGTAGGAGCCAACTGTGCTAGCTTCGCATGAGCAGCGAGGCTGCTAACTTTGATTAGTGCTAGCTCCGCTTGAAAAGCGAAAATATGGAGTTAAATCTTCAGGCTGTCACTTTGAAATCGGATCTCACTCCATTGATCGAGGAGGAGGTTGATCATCTCTCTAAGCAGATGCAGCAAAGTTATGCGGAGATGACTAGCAAAACGGAGGCAGTTCCTGGGAATTAAAATCCCTAGAGACTGAGGAAAGCGAAATTGCTAATGCGATTGATCTATCAACTCAGACGCTTACTAATCGACAGGGCATGCTAGATGATTATGAAGGCAAATATCATCATGGCTAAAGCCGAACCGGTGGACCATGTTGAAATCGCCAAGCAAATGCTGATGATGGCCAGGAGCATCCAGTTCGAAAGCTGGAAGCGGAGAAGCGGTCCGAGTTAGAGAAAATCTAGGCTCGTCTGGTAGAGGTGGTCATTATTGGCAAAGAGGAACTGAGGCCGTAGGACACCATAAAGGCTGAAGAGAATAAAAGAAACAAGTTGTCTATTCTCGAAACTAAACTTTGATCGTTGCTGAGAGGCGAACTTAATGTAATACCATTATATCTTTTCTTTTTTGAATTAATAAATATTTTCTTTTAACCAATGACTGTGTTTGTTCTCTTTCTAACTTCTATCTATTTTTTATTTTATTACCCATAAGTAATTTAAATCTCCTATGGAGAAAGATTTAGAATGCTAGTTCTTAAAAGAACAAAAAGTGAAGGTATGACTTTACCAAGTAAAATGACTAAACCTATTCAGAGGTTGAAACATGATAGGATCAGTATAGAGTAAATCATCGGGAGTTAGGTATTATCCTGATAAATTAAAATGAATCCGTTGGGGATAAAATAAGGTAATATTGATCTAGGGATCCGTCTTTTCAGAGGTAGGAACCGTTAGATATAAAATTCACTGTTCAGAGATAATATTGACAAAGCAATTAAAGAGAGTCTTTACTGGACTAAAGAGATAAGATCTGGGTACCCGTCAGTTCAGAGGTGATAAGCTGGACTAACTGACTAAGAGTCGCCAGACTCGTAATCCTACTGTTCAGAGGTGGCGAACTGATGACAGCAAAAGGGAGTCCTTACTGGCTAAGGAGGCAAGATCTAGGCACCCGTCGGTTCAAAGATAATAAACTGGATATAAGTGATTAGGAATCACCAGACTCATAATCCTGCTTTTTAGAGGTGATGAACTGGACATAAGAGTAAAAGGGAGTCCTTATTGGACTAAAGGGGCGAGATCTGGGCACCCGTTGGTTCAGAGTTAATAATTGAATATAACCGACTAGGAGTCACCAAACTCATAACCCTGCTATTTAGATGTGATGAACTGGACATGACAGTAAAAGGGAGTCCTTCTGGACTAAAGGGGCGAGATCTGGGCACCCGTCCAGTGCAGAGGTGATAAACTGGACATAACAGATTAGGAGTCACCAGACTCGCAACCCTGCTGTTCAGAGGTGACAAACTGGACATGACAGTAAAAGAAAGTCCTTACTGGACTAAGGGGAGAAATCTGGGCTTCCATCAGTTCAGAGGTGATAAACTGGACATAACCGAGTAGGAGTCACCAGACTCATAATCCCGCTGTTCAGAGATGGCAAATTGGATATGACAGAAAAAGAGAGTCCTGATCGACTTAAAGGGAGAGGTCTGGGTACCCGTTGATTCAGAGGTAATAAACTGAATATAACTGATTAGGAGTCACCAAACTCGTAACCTTGTTGTTCAGAGGTAGCGAACTGAACATGACAGTAAAAGGCGTTGGTTGTTGTATTGGCTACGGGCCTACCCCTCGGTTGTGAGGTGGTTGTTTGAGAGAGGAGTTCGGTACTCCCTTGTTGTAACAAATCCTTCTCGGTGAAGGTTCCCTCGGTGGGAGTCCTCGGTGGACGTTATAGTGGATTGGAAATCCTACACGGTGGTGTAGGCGGGGATGTAGAGCTAGGGGCTCGAACCTCGAAACATATCTTGGCCTTTGCGTTTGATCCACTTATCTCTCTAACTCTCTCTCTTTACATTGTGCAAAGCATCATTCATAACATCATATCATATTTGCTTGTGTTGAGCATAATTCATATTGCCATATCATATCTATTTGCTTGTATTGCCTTGCATATTTCATATTGCTATATCTTGTATATGCTTGGTTGTTTGTGTGTGCCTCACTTATACTTAACCACAAGAGCTTCACATAGCACCTCAACCCATTCAAGGGGAATCAAGAGGAGTTAGTCCAGAGCCCTTCACGGGGAATTCGGCTACACTTGTGTGTTGTATTAAGTGTGTTGCAAAATTTGCATTAGCTTCCGCATTCAGCGCATTTAGTTCACTAGATTAGCACTTACACCTATTCACCCCCCCTCTAGGTGTTTTTCAATTGGTATCAGAGCTAGTGCTCCTGATACTTAGGCTTAACATCCTAGGAGTGAGATCCTTTGATTGCTAATCTATTGTTTGCATTTGCTTGTTTGCACACTCATATAGTTTACCATGGACTTCATGACCCCACCTAGCTTTGACCCTTCCAACATTGTTGTTTGGAAGTATAGGATGTCCATGTACCTAAAGACCCTAGGTTTGCATGTCTTTCTGTAACGCCCCGGTCCGGAGGGTACGGGGACGTTACTGCAACGTACATACGCAGGTCGGAAATACCCTCACGTATATACGTTAAGCATCAGTACAAGCAAGAATCAGAGTACGACAAGCGTAGTGCCCATTCATATGCCAACACAAGAAATACAATTATACAAGGTTATCACAAGTTGTGACATACTCTTACATATCACATGCATCATATATCACAGCCGAGCACAAAAGTACGATTTACAATATAATTACAATATGCTCACGAGTTGAAAGGGGATCCCGCGAGCTCAAAAGGAAGGTCAGGTACAACAGAAACCGAGACTAGTCAACTTGCTCGGCAAGGAAAGCTTGATCTTCCACAGAAGGCTCCACCTCGATCCAAGGTTCGGAACCTGAACATACAAATTCAAGGGAGTCAGGACCTCTCAAACAAGTAGAGTAGGCTACAGCCGAGTGGCAATAGAAACATGAGCATGAGAGTTGGTATAATATCATGAGAAATCAGCCAGCAAGTAAAAGAAGTACGACATGTTATAAGCGAAAGGGCATTGTATAAGCTTAAGTTACGGCCTCATGAGAATAGTACTTCGAGGGAATAATCCAAACAAGGAAACCCTCATCTATATACCTTTATCTCATGTCACCGTAATCTAAGCGCATACAACATCCACAATTAGCGTCTTTTATCATTATTATTATTATAACTCACCTTACCCTGATATCTAGCTATGTGGACTAGCGTCCCAGCACACATAGATCCATATCCCAGTAAAGCAAGGTTGTTATTGGAAACCAGCGGGGGTATCAACGAACTATGTTTACAGTGGGTCCCGTGCATACCCGGGACCACGGCCCAGGATGTTCCGTTGCTTGGTGGACGGAACCTGCCGCAAGGCTAACAGGAGGGACTTATTGTATGCCCTTATCATGATGGTACCAGGAAGGAGGGAGCCAGCACTCCCCTCGGTCGCCTGGAGGCCCACAGGTCAGACCGGAAATTTAGTTGCACAACATACCTAATACCACTGTAAACACGAACACATATTGACAGCCGCATGTTTCCCCCGACCCAATGCAAGTTGTCTTATTTTATGAATATTAGGTAATTATCAAATTTCGGGAATGAGCAGGAGCATGTCAGGAATACAGGTATATCAGGAGTACTGGTTCGTACTATCATGTAATCAAGTTGGTAAATCATGAAGTCCGGTCATCATTCCCGTTACAGTGATAATTATAGGAGTCAGGTGTATCATGCCTTGTGTTAATGGATAGCATGATAAGAGGTGATATTCATCAAGTAACATGTCATGAAATAACAATATATAATGCATGTTCCAAGTATAAGACTTATTCCCAAGAAAATAGTTAATCAAAGTGATTCAGTCAAGATTAGTCGACTAAGGAAGGTGATTAGTCGACTAATGGGGGAGTTAGTCGACTATAGGAAAAGGCAAGTCGACTAGTAAGGTGGCGTTTCAGGAGATCAGCGTTTTCAGAAAAAGGGTTAGTCGACTAGAGTATTGGGATAGTCGACTAGTCTGCTGCGTTTCGCAAAACGGCGTCTCACGAAGTCGCGTTTCACAGGTCCGCGTCTTGCCACAAGTCCGCGTCTCATGAATCCGCGTTTCACAAGTCCGCGTCTCACCAGAAGGAGTTAGCCAGTAAGGGGATGAAAGAGTAGACCGCGTTTCAAGAAAGAGCGCGTCTCTCAAGGTCGCGTTTCCAAGAGCCGCGTTTCCCAGAGCTGCGTTTCCAAGAATCGCGTCTCAGGAAAGTTAGTCGACTAGGGATAATAATTAGTCGACTAATAGGGTGCGTTTCAGAATAACAAGGCTGCGTTTGCAAGAGAGCTAGTCGACTAATGGGCTGGCCAAGTCGACTAATATGGGTGCAGAACAGAGAACAGATCCTGATGTTTGAGGGCTGAGTTTGTTGATATTATTACAAGTATAGAATTAATGTCCAAGTCTTGGCGAGTAGAATTACTCGCCTAGAACGCGTCCAATGTCCAGCAAGAGTGCCAAGTGAAAAAGATGATCCCTTGCCAAGTCAATCACCAAAACGATCACCGAATAATCGTGAACGATTACCGGGAAATCTACGGTGATGAAGCTCGGTCCCAAACCAAAAGGAGGGCACCGGCCTCGAGTCCTGTCAACCGAGAAGAACACGGCCCCAAACCCAAAGGAGAGGCCGGTCTTCACAAAGTGATGGAGAGAGGCTGAAGAAGATGGTGGTGATGACGATGCTTGGTTGCTGCTGCAGTTGAAATGGAGGAAGAGGGAAGTGGTGGTGCTGCTGGTGCTTGATGAAGGAATGGTGGAGATGATGGTGGCCAAAGGAGTTTCTCTCCTTGCTCTGTTGGAGGCTGCAGGAATCAAGAAGAGAAGGAAGAAGTGCAAAGGAGAGGAAGAAACAAAAAGGGGTGTGGATATATATATAGGAGAGAGAAATAATATAATAATCCTCTTCCATTCAAAGTGGCGTTTCCCACAAAGGCTGCGTCCAAGATTGTGTTGGCCTTAGCTGCTAGAAAGGGAGGAGGAAAGCATTTAATGAAGAGAGAGAAAATGTGAGTACACATATATATATATATTATATATAAAGGTGGGAATAGTGACATAATAATATAATATGATAATATAATGTTGCCATCCATTTGAAACCTGCGTTTCAAAGTGGCGCCCTTCACAAGTGGGTGGCGTTTCAAGGCAACAAGCTGGCGTCCATGAGAAAACGCAAAGCTGCGTTTCAAAAGGAAAGGACAAAGCATGGGTGATTTGGACTTGAGTTAAATTAGCCCATACGCATTTAATGCAGCATGGAGAGGGTGGCTGCATTAAATGATGAACCCAGCTGGCGAAACTCGCGGTTGAGGAAGGAGAGAGAAATACGGTAAAAAGAGAAAAGTGGAATACTTGGATAATTCTCGGTATCTGGGAAAAACCCGAAAACTCCAGGGATGACTAAAATTTGAAGTATCTCGGAATGCTATCCAAAAATTCACAAAAATCATAAATATTATAAAATAACTTTTGGTGAAATTAGTTTTCAGAAATTCTATCTCAGTTTTAAAATAAAAATAAAAATCCTGAAATACACTGAGAACGGTGTCTACACCGGGTAGGCTGAATTTTTGATAAAATCAGAAAATTCCCAGAAAATGCCCGAAGGATGAAAACAAAATTCTAAGATGGAATGTGAAAGCGGAATCCAGAAATTTGATTCCAATTGCAAATTAAAATTCCTGGAATCAACCAATGATACTGGCCGACACCGGTTTTGAAGATTTATAACTAAATTCCGAAAAATTCCAGAAAATCATGAAAAATCTAGATTATTAGAAGATAATATTTGAAAATAAAATCAGTCAAATCTGGATACCGAACAGGTCAAATCATGCAGTACTGCTATATGAGTAAGGATAGTAGAAAATAAATATAATAATAATAGAAGAAAATATGCTCAAAAATCAGAATACGTAACTGTGCACGTATACTGGGAATGGGGTGTTACACTTTCTTGCGGCCACCAAAAAATGCTATCTTGGAGATCGCAATCATATAGGGGCCAATGCACAAGCCCTTGAGGCCATTAGAAGCACATTAAATAAAGAATATCTCATGCTTGCTTCTAACTTTGATTCCGCATTTGCAGTGTGGAATATGTTGACAACCACCACCACCTCCAAGCTTCAATTGCCTATCCAACAAGAAGAGGAATCTAGTGGAGATGAATCCGAGCCACAACAATGCTATACTGTCCAAGGGAATGACTCTCTTGAGGTACATTCGGAACCGCACTTAGATTGTAATGATAGTGCTAGTTCTTCATGTGATGATAATATTGATCCCCATGCTTTAAATGAAGAACTATCTATTGTTTGTGAAAAGCTAATAGAAAAATATAATGTTTTGAAAAAGAAAAGTCTAGACATTAACAATGAAAATAAAAATTTGATTGCTAGACTTGATGTTGTTTTGCAAGAGAAGGAGGAGATTTCTAATGAGAGGGATTCATTAAGATCTCAACTAGACCTTGCTCTAAAAGAAAATGTTTTGTTGAAAAATAAAAATGATTGTGAAAATATTTTGAAGAAAAATGAAAACTTATCTTCAAAAGTTGATTTTGTTTTAAAAGAAAATAATTCTTTAAAAAGAGAAATTGATTTTATTTCAAAAGAATTAGAAATTTGTTTAAATAAAAATAAGTCTTTGAAAAATGATATTTCTTCACATGTTTGTCATGCTAGGGTAGTTCCATCTAAATCTCCTATTGCTTGCCACACTTCTTCCTTAATTAACAATGATATATCTTTGATTAAGAAGAGTGTAGATTGTTTGGGCTCCACTTTGAGCCAATGTGTAGTGGGACACACACGCTTGGAAACTTTGTTTCGAAAGAAACAAGTTTCATCTATGCATGCACACCCTCCACGGCATACACATGCTCCTCACAGACACCATCACACTATGTATGCTCATGTGTACACTTGTACACATTGTGGCCGTAAGGGCCACCTTGCTAAATTTTGTTTTGATCGTATACATGATTGTAATTTAGCAAAGAATTTTGTTTGGGTTAGAGAAGGTACTAACCCCCATGGACCCAAAAGAGTATGGGTACCAAAGACCACCCTCTATTTGATGTAGGTGTGGGCTCTCACATGACGTGAGAGTTGCCGTACCTTGGAGTGGATGTGTTCCGTACTTAAAGGAAATCAATTGGATGCATCACTTTCAAGGGAAGATTTGGTGGGAGGACCACCTTCGTTTTGGAGACTAGAGCGGTGCCCTTCATTGGTTTTGGTATCAAATCTCTAACTCCTCATGTTTACATGCTTTTTATATTCATTGTTTATAGCATGTTTTATTGATTGTAGATTATTATGATAATTCCATGCTTATTAGATCCTTGACATGCATGTATAGCATTTTGAGACACCCATGTTTATATGGACCCATATTTTGTGTTCTCACCGTTTGTTTTAGCTATCATGTTTATCATAGATCTAATAACATGTGGATATTCATAATAATCATGTTTATGTTTATCATGTTTACGACAATAGTATAAATCCTATTCTAAATGATTTGTTTTTATGCTTTATGCCTTGATTACATGTTTAGATGTTAGTTTTCATTAAAACTAGAAGATATATACTTGTGCATATAGTGGGCCACAAATAAATCTATATATGTTTGAGCTTGAATGCTTATTTGAACCCATTAGATGTGCTAGTATAGTCTAGTTTTGATGATTCATGCATTTAAACTTGTATTCCTATTTTTGAATTTGTTTTATGATTGTGTGTCTCGCTTCATGTATATGTTTGTAATTTTGCCAAACTTTAAGATATACATGTATACCCTTGAGTCATTTGCCTTTCATGCAAATCTATATATGGACTCAATTGTGTTTAGGGATATGTATGTATACTTATTGTGTTGACAATTCATACATATACCTTGAAATGAAATTTGTTTTGGTAAAGATTTAGTTTTCTTGATTTTGTGTTTAATTGTTTAACTTCATGTATATGTCTATCTTGTCCAAACTATTAGATATACATGTTTATCCTTTTTGAGCCACGTGCCTTCATGCATATATATTTTGTGGACTCGTTATGTTTTGGATATGTATGTATACTTTAGTTTGTATTAGACATACATATACCTTGAAGATTAAATAAGTTTTAATGATTTTCGTGTTTTCTTGTTTCAAGGAATTTTGAGCTTAATTGGAAATTTCATAATGACATGTCACACATTACTTGTACACTCACCATTTTTAAAATATTTCTCATGAGTATGTTTTCATGAGTATGTATGGACTTTATTGAATATTGAGTGTGTTTAAGTGCTATGTGATTTACATGTGTTTTATGAAAATTATTTTTAGTCTATTCCTTGCTTGAAGGATTTCGTACTAGTGTAAAAGATTTTTCATTTAACTAGTTCGATATTCTTCATTTGGTAGAGTTTTTCAAACAAAGCTTATTTTCAAATCAAATTTTTGAAAACCCCTACCATCGATGGGAGGATGGATGGGAGATCATGTTCATGTATGCTTTAAAATGAAAATCATTAAAACTTGAACCATGATTGGGAGGTAGTAATATGATGTATACACATGCTATTGTTGTTATGTCAATTGGTATCATTAGACTCTTTCAATTGGTATCATTTTGATCTTTTTGTATATTCATATGCTTATTGTGTATGTATACTTTCAATTGGTATCATCTATTGGTGATTGGTACTCATTCTATTTCATACACATATATATGTTTTATTTGTGCTATTATATTTCTATATCTTGAGCACAAATGTTGTTTATGCTAGAGCTTGAGTTTCAACTTTATTTCAATTGATTTAGTTTTCAATTGGTATCTTATTTCAAGCCTACGCATAGTTTTTGTTGGTATTTCATAAAGGGGGAAAAAATTCGATTTTCATATTTCAATTGGTATTTGTATTTTCACTCCCTTACTTTATGATAGAAAAATAGTCATTTCAATTGTTTATATGGCTTAAAAAGAAAAATACCTTCTTTTGATATCAAGATGTCTTGTGTTTTAAATTGGTATCTAAAATTTTATTTAAAGAAAAATACAAAAGTTTTTGATTTGTATTGACTATATGCAAGGAGAGCTTAACATCTCTTCTACATATAGATTCATGATGAGTGTATCTTGTATTGAAGAGCTTAACATCTCTTCTTTATGTGGTACACGTGTGTAGGGGGAGCTTCACATCTCCTCTTATGCATTACATAATGTGTGTTATGTGAATTAGGGCTTAACATCCCTCTTTCATGTAATGCATATGTGTAGGGAAGCTAACTTAGCGTCTTCCTCTTCATGAATGTATATAGCATATAACATTTATTGATCTTTGTTTATTTTCAATTGGTATCTAGATGCTTCATTGACACATTTTTATTGATATCCTAATTGATTGTCACCCCTTATTGACCTTGTTTTTGTTTTTAGACAAAAAGGGGGAGAACATTACTTTTTATTGTTTTGATTGACAAAAAGGGGGAGAAAGATTTTTACCCCTCATTTATTGTTTTGATTGTTTACCCCTTTGTTGATGATTGACAAAAAGAGGGAGAATAATTTGTGTTTTATATGCATACTTATGTTTTTGCATATATTAAGTTTTATTGGTATCTAGAGCATCTAGTGTTTTTGTTAATGTTTTATTAATTTAATTGGTATCTAGAGCTTCTAGAATATGTTTATGTGTTTTATGCATGTTGATGCATACATGTTTATGTACATTCATTGCATATCTTTTGTTTATTTGTTTATGCATGAGTTAAGGGGGAGCTTCTTTGAAGCTTAACTTTAATCCATGCATATATAACTCCATGAGTTTTGTCATCATCAAAAAGGGGGAGATTGTTGGCCCAAAGGCCTTCCACCCTAGTTTTGATGATGATTAACTCATGTAGTTATGTTTACTAATATTCTTGTGATTTTAAGTTTCAGATTATTAGCAAGATATTAGTTGATGATTAGCTTCAACAAGGAGTTTAGAAGCTTTTCATGGTGATTCCAGGGCCAAAGCATCAAGATCATACCTTGCCTAGCTCATGGATCACGGTGTTTGTGGATCGAGTCACCTTGAAGATGAAGATCGTCAAGAAGACTTAGGTATCCATAGTTTAATGTGTTTAGATCCATTTGTAAAGCTTAGAATAGTTGATATGCTCAAGTGCACAATACACACACGTTTTCATGTTTTGGAATTGGTTTTCATGAATGATTGATCAAAACAAGTTTACATGGTTTATATGTATAATAGATGTATTCTAGTTATACATACATGCTTAAACATCTTAAACAAACTTATTTTGACTTTCCTATTCATGTATTGAAAAATCAAGTTTGATAAAAATACAAGTGTTGGTTTTGATAAAATTTGCAAGACTCAAAAATGAATTGATATGATTGATATATGTCTTGAAATTTTTATCACTTGTTTGTGTTTCAATATAAAATGTTAAAAGAAGTTTTGTGGATTTTTAGAAGACTTAAAAGATTTTTCAAAATATTTTTAAAATGTTTTTCTGACTCAGTTTTCTGTTCCAGGCTTCAACCAGTCGACTAGTCAACTGACCTAGTCGACTTGGGATGAAGTCGGTCGACCGGGCCGGTCGACCGACGTGCACAGATCTGTGCACGTTTGGCAGACTTTGGACGGTCGACCGTCAGGGTCGACCGGGTCTGAGAGCAGAGCTCTCTGTTTGTTTGGGTCGACCGTGCCGGTCGACCGTGGTTGCCCAACGGTCACATTTCTGACCGTTGGCGGTCGACCGGGCCGGTCGACCGTTAGCCTGTCAGGCTGCCACATCAGCCTAACGGCTAGTTTTCTGTTTGGGCTATAAATACCCCAACTCTTGGGGGTTTTAGCTAAGATTTTTAGAGCTGAATTTCTCTCATTCTCTGGTTTTAAAAACAAGTTTTTAAAAGAGTTTAAGTGCCAAAAAGATTTCATCTTTATTGTTTTTCAAGGGTTTTGAAAAATCAAAGAAAATAGGAATTTGGAATATTTGTATTGGTTTTCATTCTCTATCTTTTACAAGAGTTTTCCCAAGTATTTCTTTGTTGCTTGTTTCTAAAAATACCTTGATTCCACACTTGAGCTTATCATCTATCCTAATCTATTAGGATCCTTTGTTTTGTGGAAAAAGAGAAAAAGAAAAGAGAGATTGAGTTTGTGGTCTTTGGAACCACTTGTTGTAAACACCCTTATTCTTTTTGTATCCCTCTTTGGTAGAGGTGATCGGGTGCTTGTGTTTACTCCCTCTAGTGAGAGGTGGAGTTTGGTTTGTAACCCTCTTCGGTAGAGGCGTTGGTTGTTGTATTGGCTACGGGCCTAACCCTCGGTTGTGAGGTGGTTGTTTGAGAGAGGAGTTCGGTACTCCCTTGTTGTAACAAATCCTTCTCGGTGAAGGTTCCCTCGGTGGAGTCCTCGGTGGACGTTATAGTGGATTGAAAATCCTACACGGTGGTGTAGGCGGGGATGTAAAGCTAGGGGCTCGAACCTCGAAACATATCTTGGCCTTTGCGTTTGATCCACTTGTCTCTCTAACTCTCTCTCTCTTTACATTGTGCAAAGCATCATTCATAACATCATATCATATTTGCTTGTGTTGAGCATAATTCATATTGCCATATCATATCTATTTGCTTGTATTGCCTTGCATATTTCATATTGCTATATCTTGTATATGCTTGGTTGTTTGTGTGTGCCTCACTTATACTTAACCACAAGAGCTTCACATAGCACCTCAACCCATTCAAGGGGAATCAAGAGGAGTTAGTCCAGAGCCCTTCACGGGGAATTCGGCTACACTTGTGTGTTGTATTAAGTGTGTTGCAAAATTTGCATTAGCTTCCGCATTCAGCGCATTTAGTTCACTAGATTAGCACTTACACCTATTCACCCCCCTCTAGGTGTTTTTCATATAGTTATGTGAATGTATGCATGATTATAGTGTATATGTATATGTATACCGTATGTGTGTATGTCTGTGGGTGTACCCGTGGGTGTATGCACGTGTGGCGTGCTTGTATGGGTGCATGCGTGAGAGTATCATGAGTGTGTATTGTTTTCCCTTCCTTTCTGTGTGTTCAGCTGCGTATTGCAGCGTTTCAGATTCGTTCGGTGAGATCCAGACCCATTGCAGGAGATCCGGACCCAATTCGGATTTGTGCCCGTTATGGACCCGATACACAGACGATTTGAAAACTGATCCATGAGATGATCCGTAGATCAGTACCGGTTCAGGCAGTGAAGACCAGACGGCGATTTGCTCCAAAATCGCGTTATTTCATATGAGTGTTTGTTTATTGGTCTATTTCAATTTCAGCGTTTTATCTTAATGTTTCATGCGCATGTATATATTATTCTGCATTATTCTGTTCATGTGCTCTAATATTAGTTTATTGATATATTGTTACTCTATTACCAACAGTATTATCGATTCGTTCCATTATTCTAGATGAGTATTAGTCTTGATCCTCCTTATTAGTAATAATCACATGAGAATTTAATTGTAAAGTTGAGGAATAATTAATGAGACGTGCTTCATTGATAGATTGGGTCAGTGGACTATATTAGTATGAGGTTAGATTTAGGGATGGAAAATGAATTGATATATTGTTGATGTGTATGTGTGTGTGCAGAGTTAGTATCTTAGCACTGAGATGTGGTGACTCACTTTATCGATGGTTAACATTATTTAATTTATTAGATCTGTTGATGCTTGAATTTATTATTGGACTCTTATTGGAGTGGAGATTGACTCAGAGTTAAGGAGTGTAGACTAGATTAATACGAATTAATAGAGTACATGGATATATAGTGGATTAATAATCTATTATTAAGGTATTCTTGTCCTATAATTTCATTATAGATTGTTTATCATTTCGGATTCAGGATTATTTGTAGTATATCTTTGACTGTGACTTGACTTGACCTAATGATTAGCCTAGTTCATGTTTGTAGATGAGTGGTACATTTCATGTAAAGTATTATAAGGCAATTGTTTGGTGATTATTTAGATAGGAATCTTTTAAATATTGAGGAGTGATAGCATATGATGTTATTTTACTGGAAAACTGAATCTACCTTGATGCTTGAAATTATGTATGAACTTAGTTAGATTTGAAGTTGACCTGAGATGAATATTCTTTATGTTGGATATTGTGATTGACCTTGAATAGAAGTGAGAACGTGCGATGATCTTAATCGATGATCTTACTATTATTCAATGGTGAGGATATGACTAGACATAACTGACTGTTTATGCGAGACTCTGATATACTGGTGACTCGAAGATGGATATACTAATAATATAAAGGATTAGACTAAAACGACAGGAATAAGATAGCTAGTTATTAATTTATTAAGGTGATGGTTTACCATATCAGATACTTTGACATAAATTGATACTTGATGTTCATGATGATTGTATCAGGACTATTAGTTGATGGATCAATTACTATTATATCTTAGTACAGATGGATGAGATATTGATCAGTTCTAAATGAGACTATCTATTGAGCAGTATCCGGGCTTGTTATTGTATTCACGTTATTGAAAGTTAATGAGAAAATATTATCCGACCGTAACACATGTATTGTTCCATTGTTCTACCGTTTACACAGTAATATTGTCCACATTGTTATTATTACAATATTGATATTGTTACTGTCACCATAACATTCCAGTAATTTAAATAACATGGAATTGATTGTCCTAAATAATAATATAATAGAAACTTACACAGGGATTGGGAAAAATGATGGAGGAGATAACGTCTGTATTTTAGGTGGACCTAGGATATAGGTTGCGCAGCCGAGATATGGTTCCACTGCAGGGTTTCGGGGGATGACTGACATCCCGCATTGTTCATATTGTTATTGTTATTGACTACCTAGCGGTATGACCTGGTTCGGCGCCAGGTGATTGGTCGTAGTTCCGAGTATGTACGGAACCTATCTAGAATATGGACAATGTCTCTTCTATTGATTTTAATAACATAGGACCCTGATTGACACGTGTAGTAGGCATAGTATGGGATGCGTCTATTACAGGTGGCAATTGGTGTTCGCTGACATAATAAATAATAAAGAATTATTTATAGTGTATTGTGACTGACCGTAATCACATGACTGTATATATATATAAAATATGATAGACATATGATTGTACACATGACCGGATTGTATACCAGACTAGTGACATATGCTAGGTTACACATCTTGACATTAGTTATTTCTTCTTATCATGATAACAGTTATATATCGTTCATAGCTTTGTCTTGATATTAATTATTCTGTTATCTTTTATTTCAGTTTATCATATTGTTATTGCTTACATTGTGTTATGTACGAGTACCTTTCCTACACATACACACTTATTAGGTCGCTTATGATGACCCTAAATTTGCACGTCCAGATACTAGGTGTTTTATGCTCTCGTTCAGGTATTCGTTGAGCTTGTACGCTTCGTGAGGAGGTAGAGTTTTTCTCTTTTGATTATAGGTATTCCTGCTCTTTTATTCATGTTATTTCTTGATTCTATCTATCTATCCATTTACTATTTCTTTCCTTCATTCATCTGCTATCATTGTGTTAGATATTTATATATGATATTGTAGTGATACTGATTTATTATGGTTTAGATTTATAACTTGTTCAGGTTACTTTAGGCTTAGCGTGTATACGTGAGGTATTTTTCTCGTGTATATATGCCGTTGACTCTCGTCGCGACTCCATTTTCATGTATTTTGGGAAGCGGGCGGGATAATCATGACCATGGGGCACCTGACCGCTAAGACCAAGTCTCCCTTATTGAAGACTCTCTCTTTGATCTTTTGTTGAAGGCCTTTGAAATTCGAGCTTGATATAGTTCGATACGTTGTTGAGCTTGTAGTCGCTTCTTGTCCAACATTTCAAGCTCTGGGAGAGGTAATCGATCATTGTCTCCTTCTGTCATCTTGGTTGCCAAAGCAACCATAGTGACGGTATTTGTATCTCTAAGGGTATGACTGCTTCATGCCCTAGAGAAAAAGATGTATCGCATTATAGAGTTCGAATCACTGTTTGATTGGCCCAAAGGCACTAGTTGAGCTTCTCATTCCAATCTCGTTTCCTTAAAAAATAAATTTTTTGAAGAGCTTGATGGTCGTCTTATTGAACGCCTCTACCAACTCATTGGCAGCGGGGTTGTGTGCAGTTGAAGCCACATTCTATGTTCGGTGCTTATCGCAGAACCGAAAGAATAATTTGCTTACGAACTGGGGACCATTATCATGGATGATCCTCTTGAGAACACCAAATCGATGAATGACGTGGTGAACCACATTAATGGTTTTAACTTCGACAAGTGGTATGGCTTTCACTCACTTAGAGAAATAATCGATTATAGAAAGCATGAACTGATGACCTCTAGATGATGGAGGATTGATGGGTTATGCCACATCGATTCCTCAGATTTCAAATGCCCACTGAGCAACATCATGGGTTGGTGTATGAAATCCGCGTGAATTTGACAAGCTTTACACGATCTTGCATATTCCACTGCATCGACAATCACTGTCGGCTAATAATAGCCAAATATGTGCAATCGGTCCTTGAGCTTCAGAGCTGCTGATGGGCGCTACATATACCATCATGAGCCTCTTTAAGTACTTCCCGTGCTTCTGAGCTAGATAGGCAATAGAGAAGTATGTCATCATATGAGCGGTAGTAGAGTGTCTTTATCACCAGATTATAGTTGAAGCGAGGAGATCTTCGTCGAATGGAAGCCACCTCTTTGGGATCATCAGGCAATATGCCATGCAAATTATAGTCGATGATAGAGAATCGCCAGTCTCTAGGTTCAAATTTGGTTGAAGTTGTATGAACTTTACTGACTTCTAAACTGTACTTCAGATAGAAGAGTTAATGAGTAGCTACCGTAAGACGGTAGCTGGTATTGGCCAGTAAAGCCAATGTACAAAGTGCAACTGGAGCATCTGCTCTCATTTTTTGGAGGCGAGACACATGGCTGATATAAAAGCCAACAAATGTGTTAGCCAATTTAATGGCTGCTTGGTGATAGGATATCAAATCTTCATGACAAACCTCATACTCTCCCTTTATTCGATTAACAATCAATTTAGAGTAACCGTAGGCTTCAAGATATTATACTCCTATTTGTCTGGCGAGTTGGAGGCCAATGATCAAAGCATTGTGCTCAGCTACATTATTGGAACATGGCTCCGTTAATGAAAAGGCACGAAAGAGAACATGGTTGTGCGGTGAAACAAATAACACCCCTACTACGGCCACTATCTTGCTTTTAGGGCCCATTCTTGATGTGCTGCCAGAGAATAGGTCAAACTTTTTCGTCTGAAGTCATGTTAGCTATGATGACCTCTTTCGGAATGTCTTTATGCTGCTAAAAGCTTGCAAAAGCTTGACATTTGATCGCCTCTTGAGGTACAAAAGTCATGTCATATTGAGATGATAATATGACCCAATTAGACAATCTAGATTTCGAAGAACTTGGCTTTGTCAGGAGGATCCCTAGAAGATTGACTCTAGAAATGACATGAATGGTTTGCCCAACCAAGTAATGTCGTGTATTTTGGATGGCAAAAACGAGAGCAAGGCATTCTTCTTTGACTGAGTTGTGCGACAGTCAGCCCCAATTAAGGTTTGACTCAGATAATAGATGGCTTGCTCCAAACCTTCGTCATTCTTTTGCATGAGCAGAGTGCCCAAGAAATGATCCATTACTCTTACATAAAGTAAGAATGATTTCCCGACACAGGAGCTATCAGGACCGGAGGCCTGGTGAGATACTCTTTGATATCTTCGAAAGCTTTCTGACAAGCGTCATCCCAAACGAAAGAGACACCCTTCTTCATTAAGGAGCAGCCCTCTTTAATGAAGACTTGAAGCTTATGTAACTCCTCGTAAGATCTTAGTATGTGTAAGTTTTGGTGTTGAATTGATGCTCAAGGAAGAACTACGCACACATACACAAAATGCAAAAATAAGTTTTTCGTTTTAGTGTTTAAACTTGTTTTCCCTAAGTGGTTATTAATACATGCTCTATATTTTCCTATAATTTTTAAACCAACTATATACATGTTTCTAACAACCCATATGTTGCCAAAACATTTTTCATACTTGTATTATTACTCAAAAATGAGTTTAACTTCAAAAACTATACAATTTCTATTTTTGGATCTTGGCCGATCGACTGCTCTGTCGACTGCCAGCTGTGTTCAGTGTCTTGAACACTGGCTCGGTCGACCGAGCAGTCGATCGATTATGCACAACTGATACATGGAGTTGTGCTCTTGGGTTGGTCGACTGACTGGTCGATCGAAACTTTTGACCGTTGCTTTGTTTAGCCCACCAATCGACCGATCAATCGACCGAAGTCCTGTCAGGACTTACCGTATTTTTCAGCCGACTGCCCAATCAACCGACAACCTTCCAATGGCTAGTTTTGTCCAGTCGTCGGTCGACCAGTCGATCGATCGCCAGCTTGAGTCTGCCACAGTAATAAGTAATTTTCAAGATCTGAAATTTTTTATTTTTTTTAACTGCGGTTTTTGCTTCTTCGACCTAATCACCCTGGGTTAAGGCCAGAAAACTCTTCTAATTGTATTTATCCACTGCTTATATATATGGATCATTTGAGAAGAAGAGTCAACAAGTTTTAGAAGAAGTTGAAAATTTTGAGATATTGCTTTTAAGAAAAAAAAACAAGTTTTTATTCTCAAGCTTTTCAATTAAAGTGCTTTCAATTCTCAGTCATTCTCTGAAGTTTTTTGGCTCTTAAAAATTACTCTTTTCACTAAATTTTTCTCTCACAAACTTCTTAAGCTTCATTTCTCCACTGAAAATCCTAAAAGTTATAAAGAGAGAGTTTGTAATCTTTGTGGTTGCTAAGAGCTTGTTAACCTCAATTTGCTTAATTCTACCTCTTGTGTAGATGAGAGTTGGATTTGTGTACTCCAAATCTTGTGTATACTTTGTAATCGTGCTACCTTTGTGGCGACCCTTAGTGGATAGTAGAAATTCTTCACGTGGTGAAGGTGGGGATGTAGAGCTTGGTGCTCGAATCGAAGTAAATCACTTGTGTTTGTAATTGCTTTCTCTGTTACTCTTACTCTATTTCTATTGGTTGCATTTATGTTTTTACTTTCATTGTACTTACTATTCATTTCTAGCACCATTCATACTTATCAGTTTTTCTCTTTCAATCAAGAAGACAAGTGAGCACCAAAACTCTTAATCTAGAGAAAATATAGAGAAGAAGTTTTTGAGTTCTTCATTGGGAATCTGACTTCACTTCTCTTGATTTGAGTTGACCGTTTACATTATTTATATTAATTGTTACATTTTCGCATTAAATTAGCATTATGCCTATTCACTCCCTCTAGCTGTACTTTCAACACTGCCTTAAGGGACTCTTAAACCATTTGCGTGCTCAATAGCATCACGCAAATGGTGGCATCATGGGTTGATCCCTCCATCCCGCTAGGACATATGTTAATCTCTAACTAAAGTCTACAGCTGCCAAGACATTTTGAGTTGGATATTATTTTCTTCCATGAAAAAGTCTGACCATATCAGCTGGTAGACTAGCTTAGATGTGTGTCCTATCGATTGCTCCAATAAAATCCAATTCATAATAGAATTATTGATTAGGAATAAACACTTGTTAGAATTTACTCTCCTATTAGTTTTGTATGTAACATAATGATATCTTAAAATAATTTTGAGGGTCTCCTGAGATCTTCTCATAAGTATTGTTGTTAGGTCCACATATGTACTCCCGTCACAGTTCACCAATAGCATGTAAGATATGTCGAAAATATTGACTAATGGTCTCACCTAACTATATGAAATTATGAACATTGTGACCTACAGTGTGCAAGAACATAGCTAGTTGCTATTCCACTGTGACATATCAAGTATCTTGTAGTAGCTTTCTATTCCTTAGCAAAAGAAAAAATCGAAAAATAGTTCCTTGCATATTCTAAACATGTTAAGGCAATTGATATCATTGGATTTTATTACTTTCTGCATGTAAAATCCTCTCTCAGTATCCCGAATATGTCTAGGGATTGGTCCTATATTGCCAATGTGCTCGGTCATCCACATCAAAACAACAGACGCACAAAAATAAAGAATAAAGATTGACAGTTTCTTGTCATGATAATCCAATCCCAAATCCTTGAACTTCGCCATTCACTAAAGGAAGGGGACCAGAAGTGTATAATATTTATATTAGCATGCAATGCATGTAAATATCCAGTTCTATGATAAGAGATGCATGAATGTGTTACCATGAGTAGCATGTGAAAGTAGAAAATTAGTGGCATGAATAGTAATTAGTTTCTAGAATTGCATATTTCATATCACATCTTCACATTTATTTAATATTAAATCTGTTAATAATACCTCTCTTGCATGTTTCTAAGTCCATAGCATGAAATGAAGAAGAAGACCCAAAATTACCATTTAATTGATGATTAAAAGCCTACAAAGATAGCCATTGACTTTGGAGGGTGATTTCATCAAAACCGAGGGCCCAAATCCAGAAACCAGGACATGCAGCCGACAGGGGGACAAGAGGGGAGCGTCCAGCAGACGGCGCCGCGCGCGCGGCTCCGTACAATCCCTCTGGTGCCCCCTTTCGCCTATAAATACCCTGGGATTTCCAGAGCAGGGAGAAGAGAAGTTTTGAGGAGTTTTTCTTTAGTTATAGTGTAGTTTTAGAGTAGTTTCTTCTTCTTAGAGTAGTTTAGGTTAGTTCTTCTTCTTTTTCCTCCCTTATATTTTTTATTTCTTGTAGATCTTGTAATAGGAGAGAGAGAGTGATACATGGTTGGAAAGCAAGAGTGCTTGTCATAGAAGGTGACAATTTATGAAAAGTTCTCTCTTTACCTCTCTTTGTTTTCTTCTCTCTAACTCCTCTTACATGTTTAGCTAATTTTCTCTCATGGCAACTAACTACGAACCACTAACTTGCTAACTTCTTACTTGATAATCCACATAAATCTAATAGCCTCTACTTGGTCTTGCTCTTGCAAGAGCCATTGATGGCTCATGATGATGGATTCTAACACTCTAACATCCTAACTCCCTAACAAGCTAACAGTACTTTATCCATGCTTACTCTTGTTTAGTTTTGATGATTTAAGTGTAGCTTGCACTTATTTATTGAGTTTGGATGTGATGAGTTAACATATGGGTCATACTTTGAAACGCTCTTGAACTAAGGACTAGTGATGGTCAAGGATACATATGAGGCAACTATCACTAAGAAGTTAGCATGCTAGTGGAGCCATTAATAGTTAATAGCCGTGAGTTTTGTTAGATTTTTACTTATTTTAGAAATAAAACAAAAATCACAAAAACCATTTCTTCTATGTTTTCCACTTCTTCGTGTTTCACCGTACTCTTCTCTTTTCATTCTTTGTTTTCTTTTCTTTTGATTCTTTAAAACGTTAAAGAAACTTTAACACACACTGATTGGGAGAAAACCGCGCACGAAAAGTACATGTTTTGAAATCAAGAGTTAAAGTGTGTGTACTTTGGCTTCCTCGATACTCCGTTTTAGCAAAGAGGCTAAAACGAGTTGAATCCAAAAGAACAGGAGGCGATAAAAGCTTATACGGTATGTTCATGTGTATGTCAAAAGTTCTTCAATATTTTAAAGAATGAAAAGGAAATAAAACAAAGAATGAAAAGAGAAGAGACGGTGAAACACAAAGAAGTGGGAAATATAGAAGAAATAGTTTTTGTGATTTTTGATATATTTCTAAAACAAAGTAAAAAATGTAAGAAAACTCATGGTTACTAACTACTAATGGCTCAACCTCTTAGTGATAGTTGCCTCACATGTATCATTAGCCATCACTAGTTCTTGATTCAAGAGCGTTTCAAAACATGACCCATACGATAACTTTAACATTCAAACTCAGCAAATAAGTTCAAGGTACACTTAAACTATCAAAACTAAACAAGAGTAAGTATGGAATAAAGTAATGTTAGCTTGTTAGAGAGTTAGGATGTTAGAGTGTTAGAATCCATCATCATAAGCCATCAATGGCTCTTGCAAGAGCAAGGCCATGTAGAGGCTATTAGATTCATGTGGATTATCAAGTAGAAAGTTAGCAAGTTAGAGGTTAGTAGTTAGTTGCCATGAGAGAAAATTAGTTAAACATGTGAAAGGAGTTAGAGAAGAAAACAAAGAGAGGTAAAAAGAGAACCTTTCATAACTTGTCACCTTCTATTACAAGCACTCTTACTTTTCAACCATATACCTCTCTCTCTCCTATTACAAGATCTAAAAGAAATAGAAAATATAAAGGAGGAAGAAGAAGAACAACTAATCTAAACTACCCTAAACTATAACATGAGAAAAACTCTAAAAACTAACCTAAAAATACTTCAAAACTCCTCTCTCGGTTCTGAAAATCCCAGGGTATTTATAGGCAAACTGGGACATCATGAAACAGGTACGGAGCAGCGCGTCAAATCCTGGAGCGCGGCTCCATACCAGAGCCGCAGAAACGCAGCCTGGGCCTCATTTCTGTAGCTGTACTAGGGCAGCGCGCGCAGCGCCGACTGCTGTGCGCTGCCTGCTTGTCCCCCTGTAGGCTGCATATATCAGTTTCTAGTTTTGGGCCCCTGGTTTTGAAGAAACAGCCCTACAAAGTCAATGGCTATATTTGTAGGCTTTTAATCACCGATTAAATGATAATTTTGGGTCTTCTTCTTCATTTCATGTCATGGACTTAAAAACATGCAGGAGAGGTATTATTAGTAGAATTTAATATTAAATAAATGTAAAGACGTAGTATGAAATATGCAATTTTAGAGACTAATCACACCCCCCCACACACACTTATCTTTTGCTCGTCCCGAGGAAAACAAAAAACTAAAGGAATTATTATACCACTTTCGCAGGTGACGCGATTGCACTGAGCATGTGCAACAAGCCGTTAAATTTCTAGGTTTCCCCTAGAGGAGGAATTTTGTCTCCTGAGGGTTTTCAGCGGATTACACCCACAAAATTCATAACAAAAGAAATTAAAAGTCAGTATTTTGAAAACGCATGTTGAAGTATTTTTGTGAAAATATAAGTGATCCAAGGTCAGAGGTTAACCAGAAATTATTCTTCCTTAAACTAAGTCAAAATGCAAAATCTTATTATAAATTAAATGTAAAAATTTAAATTGAATTGATTGTTTAATCTTTCATAAAGCTCTTAGAAAAATATTCACTATGTGAACAGTGAAGATTTTTGGGATATCGACTTTAACTTTCATGCCATTTTTTTATATATTATTATTATTTTCCCTTAGCTTTCTTAAGCTTTCTAGCTTACCCGGGTAATGAGCCTTTAGCCGGTGACTCCCAAACCAGATATTTTTAGTACACCAGATGAGAAAACATCCCTCGGACTTAAGGACTCGAGTAAACAAGGCCACAAAATAAAAGGGGATTATTTTGTTTTTGTCCACCGTTTTAGGCATGAATAATTATGCTTCTTGAGACATAATTACCCATCTTCAATAAGTGATTTTATTATCATTTTTTTATATATAATTTTTATGACATTTTCAGTCTTTGTTTCAATCCCAAAATAATTATGTAAGTATGAAGTGCATAAATCTAAGATAAAAAATTCAAAATCAAATTATTTTTTCAATCTTACTTCCTTATCCTAAAATTTAAAAAAGATCTATTATTTTGACTTGGTTTAAAAATTCATAATTTTAGATCTTCCTGATTTCTAAGATAATCTTAATTTTCTTAAAAATAAATCAAAACTAATTCTCTTATTCCAAAAATCTTTGTAAAAAAAAAAAAAGAAAAGAGTTTTTATACAAAAGAAAATTTTAAAAAGTTTCTAAAAAGAAATGTAAAAGAAAGAAAATGTAAAACTATGTTAGTAAATCCTCCCCCGTACTTATCTCATGCATTGTCCTTAATGCATCGTGAATGTGTATATACATGAAACAAATGGGAAGAGAAGGAAAATTACCTCATCGTGGTGGCTCCGGTGGTGGTCTAATTGGGCCAAGTGTTGCTACCAAATTAAAAAATCGTGGATCTTATAGAAACCCACCAGTGACCTCTCTAATATGACCCAGTAAAAAAATGATTGAGTGAATTTCTTATTTAAAAATTTATCCCCATCTAATTTTTAATTTTCAAAAATAATTACTTAGTCATTTTCTTCAACATTCTTGTCCAATAATGAAGTGTGATTTTGAGAGATGATTGATTTGGATTCAAATGGAACAGGAATAAAAATCGATACCGACTCAGAAATATGACTCATATTAAGTCGAGATTCAAAGCTGAGAGTCGAAATTGGTTCAAAAATGGGGTTCAAACCAAAAAAATGATATTCACACACTTTCCACATCAATGAAGTGTGATCATAAGATAGTGGTGATTCAATTTCACAGTGTACTGGTACAGGATTCAATGTTGACACCGGAATAGAGAAAAAATTCGATAAAGATACCGGAGTCATTATTGAATTAAAAAGTTAAATGGAATTATCAATTTGAGGTTCAGGATCACTTTCAAGCTCAAATTCAATTTCAAGAAAAGGATAACTTGCCAAAATGTCAAGGTGGTTCTCAAAATTTTGGGTAAGTTTAAATGGATGTAATGAAATTGAATCTTATTTTTCGTCTACAGAAGGAATGTGAATGGGTGAAATGGTCGATTCAAGTTCAGAAATTATGGGAAGCAAAACTGGCTCAAGAACGTTACTTAGTAGTTTAGGTAACACTACAGGAGTCGATATTGATTCAAAGATTGGACTTGAATTATTAAATTAAACTCCGTTCACATTCATCTTCAAGTTCAATTTCAGGAAATGGATAACTTGTCAAACTATTAAGAGGTTGATGTTGGTCAAGTTCAGGTTGGTATGATGAAATTGAAGCTGGATTTTCAAAATGACATGATTCGTGACTCGTATGAACATTTGGTGGACATGAAAAGTCAATCGTATCTTGCATTATGCGCTCGGTCTTTTGCACGAATTTCATAATTTTTTCCTACAATGATTTTCCTTTTGAGTCGTTCTAAAAAAGAACTACATGAATTTTGGAAATTTTGTGAACATGATGAGGCTATCATTTTTTTAAATTATTTTTGTGCCTCTATCACTTCTTCCAAACTCCTTTCCGATAATGATTTTTCTTCAGTTGGTGGTTCAGAAAAAGGAGTATATGAATTAAAATTGAGGAATAAATATTGTGAAAATTGTAAACAAGATGGTTGAAAATTTGACTCAAGGTAGGTGAATCCCCATTGACTCTGTGAAGAGTTGAAAGTATTTTGAAAATTATAATCATAGGATTGGGGATATGGGTCATATTGAGTCTGATAATCCCAACTCGACATATACGATTGGTTCATATTGTACATAACCGGGTTGGAGTTATCCGAATCAAATGAGGTCGGGGTGAAATATGGATTCATATTAGGATTGAAAAAATTGTTGTTGTTAAAATTCATTTCACAATTTACAAAAAAGAAAAACAAACAAACAAACAACAAACAAAGAAAGAGAAAACAAGCTAATGCTAGGGTTGACTTAGACCTAAACGACTCCTAACTGGTTAGACTGTCCAAGGGGGTACATTATCGGAATCTGACCACGAGTTAATCAGCCAAGTAAGGGCAAGATCAGTGGGAGGTATCCGTGCCGGAACAACGGGCCTAATTATGCCAAACCACTGTTCTTCGAGGTTTCGCCTCTCAATCTCTAACCTTGGACAACGATTTGATAAGAGTCAAATTTTAACAACTTCCCCCTTAGGCCAATCTTTTAAATGAGTCCGAGATGTCCCTAGAGGCCAACGTCTATCAATTTTTAAATTAGACTTGGGATTGTGAGAAGGGAGGTGATTTTTGGGCTAAGAAAGGGTAATGACTTCCCCACCTTATGTTGTATTGGGTTTTGCCCTTAAGTTCAATTCGTACAAGTGTGCAATATAGATAAGAATGAACACACAAAGCAAGTAAATCACCCACGTATTTGTCCTAACTATATGCAATGCAATATGTACACCTCCGTCAAGATCACAACAACACAAGAACAAAATACAGTATATTGAAATTGAAATCGATACGTGCCTAGATGCAAATGTCTAAACCGTTTTAAAATATCCAATTACCGTATTTTAGTTTTTAAAATTATTACAGTGCACAGGCAATATAAACAAAAACTAGCAGCAGAATATAAGAATATATAAAAATTTACCCAACCACACAAAAGCATGTGTGGACTTCTGCAATACTAAAACTTTAACCTGCACACCAAAAAATAAAGAAGAAAAGTTAACAAAAATATGAACTCAAATCGTTCCCATCCCTGACAACGGCGCCAAAATTTGATCAGGGAAAAATTGCGCACGAAAAGTGTATGTATAGAAATCAAGAGTTAAAGTGCGTGTGCTTTGGCTTCCTCGATACTTCTGTTATAGCATAGAGACTAAAACGAGTCGAATCTACGAGGACGGGAGGTGACAAAAACTTACACGGTATGTTCACATGTATGTTAAAAGTTCTTCAATATTTTTAAGAATGAAAAGAAAAAAATAAAGAATGAAAAGAGAAGAGGAAAGGTGAAACACGAAGAAGTGGGAAACATAGAAGAAATGATTTTTGTGGTTTTTGATATATTTCTAAAACAAAGTAAAAATGTAAGAAAACTCATGGCTACTACTATTAATGGCTCCACTAATCATGCTAACCTCTTGTGATAGTTGCCTCACATGTTGTTGGCCCAAAGGCCCATCACTCTAGTTTTGATGATGATTAACTCATGTAGTTATAGTACTAATGATCTTGTGTTTAATTAATGTCAGATTTATTATCAAGATCTTAGTAGGTGTGGAGCTTCAACAAAGGATTTAAAGTCAAGTTTTGGAGCTAGCACTGGTTGATTCACGAGCCTATGCATCAAGACCACATCAAGATTTGAGCTCGTTAGATCGTGTTTGGACCAAATCAAGAAGATGAGAAGACTTCAAGGGAAGACTTCAAGATCAAGACTTGTGTCTAGGTATAAGTTTTTTGTTTTAGTTAAAATGTAAAGGATAGAGTAGTTGGCGGATTGCTCAAGTACATATCACACACACACACTTGATTTAAATGTCTTTTCATATAAGAATTTTCAGTTTAGAAAAGACTTTCATTTTTGAAAAATACTATTGTGGTTTTTGGTATTTCTTATGAAGATGTTTTAACCAAAATCATATTTAGAGCTTAATGTCAAAAACATAGATATTTCATCTTATTTGTGTAGTGGATCATATCCATACACTCTATGCTTTAATGAGTTCAAAATATCTAGTTTTTGTATTTAAAAGAGTTTTGAAAAATAAGTTTTTGGAAAATACAAGTTTTCATTTGAGCCAATATTTCCAACTTACAAAAATAGTCCAAATCTTTTATAACATGCCTTGATTTTGTGCAAGCATGTTTGTTTATCAAAGTATATTGGTAAAACTATTTTTGTATATTTTCTGTGAATTTATGGGATTTTATCTTGACCAAATTGACCAAGTTTTTCATCCCATGTTTTTCTGTTTCAGGCTTCAGCGGTCGACCCGAACGGTCGACCGGAGCTGAAGTCGGTCGACAGGATAGTCGACCAACGTGCACGGACGTGCACGCCTTGACCTGGCAGTTGGCCGGTCGACCGATCGGGTCGACCGAAACTGAGAGCAGTGCTCTCTGTTTATTTCGGTCGGCCGGGCGGTCGACCGGAGGCTCCAACGGTCAGAAATTTGACCGTTGGCGGTCGACCGGACGGCCGACCGTTAGGCCTGACAGAACCCCAACGGCTAGTTTTTTCTAGCCCTATAAATTTGGGGGTTTGGGCATTGTTTTTCACCAAGATTTTAGGAGAGCTTTGAGCCAGTTTTTCCCATTCTTTTCAGAAGTTTTCTCCACATATTTGAGAGCAAATATTTCCTATCTAAAGGGAAGATTTTATCAAGAATGTTTAAAGTGATTCTTTGAGTTTTCCTCCACCATTCTCATCCTAATTTTCTCACACAAACACTTGAGCAACCCATTGATTATTCATCTTATAGGAGTGTTGTAGTGAGATAGTTTTTAGGTAATCAAAGTGTTGTGATCACCAAAGACTTATTCATTGTTTCTTGAGGAGGCGGACGTGTGTGTCCGCGGTGTTTCGAGTTCGGGTGCGAACTTGTTGTTTGAGGTGCGGCCTCGGCGAGCTTGTGGGGCTTGCGGTGTGTACGGACTAGGGAGTCCGAGAGTTGTAGGTGTTGCGGCACCGGGTGATCCAGTGGGATCGAGTATAGTGGAAATCCTTCGTGTGTCGAAGGCGGGGATGTAGAGTAAGGGTGCTCGAACCTCGAAACAAATCCCTTGTGTTTGCGATTGCTCACTCTCTCTCTCTCTCTTTGTCTCTTTTATATCTTGCATGCTATTACTTGTCTTTATTTTTACATGCTAGATATTCATTGTGCTTAATTGATATATATTGCTTGGGTTATTTGCTAACACTTGTATTTAACCAAGAGAGCCAACGCGGCACCTCAACCCTTATCAAGGGAATCTAGAGGAATTTGTCCAGAGCCCTTCACGGGGAATTCGGCAACACTCTTGTGTTATACATGGTGCTTAGTGTAATAGTTTTATTTGGTCATAATTGTTTTTAGCTTCCGTATTATTTGGCATTAAGTGACCATTAGATTAGCCATCACCTATTCACCCCCCTCTAGGTGATTTACAATTGGTATCAGAGCTTGGTACTCTGATTTGGGTCTAACAACATAGAGTTAAAGATCCTCATTTTTAGGCTAATCACAATATTTGTACACACACCATAGACTTCATGTCACCACCCACTTTTGACATTCTTAACATCCAAATTTGGAAGGTTAAGATGTCTATGTACCTCAAGGCCTTAGGCATTCATGTTTATCTTGCTACCACTAATGATTCATATATTAATGATAGCAAGTACATTGAGGCTAATGCAAAAGCCCTTCATGCTTTAAAGTCTACCCTAAATGATGAATATTTATCTAGGGTATCTAACATTGATTCGGCTTTTGTAGTATGGAACATCATCACCTCCCTTGGCGAAAAGGATCTATATTATGCCGGGAGCGATTCGGACGTTGGAAGTAACACCTCCAACATGTGCTATATGGTCCAAAGGGATAACCCTCTTGAGGTAACTACCGAATCCGAGGTAGATGAGGAAAATAGTATGTCATATGAAGTGCTTTCTACATTTTGTCAATTATTGCTTGAGAAATATGATATGCTTAAGAAAGATAATAAAAATTTGAAAAAGAAATTTGATTGCATGCATATTGAACAAGATTCATTTAGAAACAAGATTGCATGCTTAGAAAAAGAAAAGGAAGATTTGAAAAATGAAAATGTTTCCTTATTTTCAAAATTGAATGATTTATGTGAAGGAAACAATACTTTGTAAAACAAAATTGATTTGGTGAAAAAACAAAGGAAGTTGTTTTTCAAGAAAATAAATCTTTGAAAAGAAAAATTTGTGAAAAAGAAAAAGAGTTTGTTTCTAAGAAGAAAAAGAAAAATGATTCTTTATCTCATCATGCTTTACATGCCACCACTAATGAGATTAAAGATATGAAAAATAAAATGAATGATTTGAGCTCTACCTTGAGCTCTTGTGCATTCAATCATTCTTGGTTGGAATCATTGTTTCAAAAGAAACAAGTTCCCCATGTTCATGCACATCATAATCATACATTGCTTATGTTGCATAACATGATCACACTCCTACACATAAGCATCCTAAGGTGTACAAATGTACACATTGTGGCCGCAAAGGCCATTTAGCAAAATTTTGTTATGATAAGATTAATTCTTTAAATTTTGCTAATAATAAAAATGTTTGGGTGCCTTACAAAGCTAACCCCCAAGGACCCAAAAGAAAATGGGTACCAAAGTCCCCACCTTTTGTTTTTGATGTAGGTGAGGGCTCTCACAAGACGTGAGAGATTTGGTGCCTTGATGGTGGATGCACATGGACTTGATGGACACATATATCGATGCACCGCTATCAAGGAGTTTTGGTGGGAAAGACCACCATGCTTGGAGCTTTGGAGTTGGTAACGATCTCTAAACTCTCATTTTATTTATACTCATGCTTGTTCATTCATGATATTTTTAGCATGATCATGTTTTTATTGTTTTTGTGCTTCATGTGGTAATAACATGCTTAGATGTAGGGCCTGTTTGGTTGTCGTAACTGGCCGTAATTCGTAGTTGTAATTGGTAAAATCTTTTACAATTGTAAATGAGTTACATGTATGTAAATTTTACGGTGTTTGGTTGGTAATATAAAATTGTAAAGTGGGAAAGTGTATTGTACTTTACGGTGTTTGGTTGTCGTAATGTATAAGTCGTAAGTGAAAAAGTTGACCACAAAATTAACTATTTGGTGATTTTAAAAGTTTTAATACTGCAAATAAATATTAAAAAAGTTAAATATTAAAAAAATTTAATATTAATATAAAAAATAATACAAATTTGTATGACCACAAAATTAACTGTAATTGGGTTGTAAGTGAGTGGTGACTGGGTTGCAAATGAGTGTTAGTTGAGTTACGTAAGTCTTTTACGAATTACGGTCCAAACAAACGTCGTAGTTGTAACTGGGTAGTAAGTCATTTACGAATTACGGAGTTTTACGCGAAACAAACGGCCCCGTAGTTTTTATCAAAACTTGTATCATACATGTACAAATAGTGAGCTACAATTGTTTATATATGGTTGCACTTCATGCTCATTTGTACTCACTATTTGCATATGTATAGACTAGTTTTGATGATTCTCATTTATACATGCTTTGCCAATTCTTTATGTTTTACTTCATGTATATGTATTTTTAATTCAAATCTAATAAATATACATGTATACCCGTGAGTCTCTTGCCTTCATGCAAATACATTTGATAGACTCTTTTATGTTTGGGATACGTATGTGTATTGTTAGTTTTGGATAAATCATACATATACCATGAAGATTAGTGTTTTAATGAAAAATGATTTTTCATGTTTTGTTTTGTTAAAAAAAAAATGTGACTTATGATCTTTTTGAGCTTAAATGACTATTTTCATGAAAATACTATTTACATGAGTTTTGAACACTCACACTTTATTTATTTTGTCATGACTTAGTTTCATGGACATATTTTTGAGCTTTATAGACTATGAGTGTAAAATTTTGTGTATTTAGTTTTGTTCCATGAAAAACATATGATTTCATGTTTTTGAAGGATCTTTAACTAGTTTTCAAAAACTAATTTAACTAGTTATTTATTCTTCAATGATTATGAGATATACACATGATCTTATTATTGTTCAATTGGTATCATTGAATCGTTTCAATTGGTATCAATTTGACTCTATTTTTGTATACTCATATTTTGTTTTCTTATATATGTATGTATCAATTTCAATTGGTATACTCATTTTTCATACATATATATGAGTTAGTTGTGCTTGAGTTAAAATTGATTTTTACATGTTTAAAGCACAAAGTGGTTTATGATAAGAAAATAAAATTTTAAGAAAAATTCTCAAGATTTGTTTTATTGAGAAAATTCAAAATTTTGTTTTATAAAGAAAAACTCAAAATGTTTGATTTGTATCTCCTATATGCAAGGAGAGCTTAACATCTCTTCTACATAGATTCATGTTGAGTATATTATATATTGAGGAGCTTGACAACTCTTCTTTATATGATATACGTGTGTAGGGGGAGCTTCACATCTCCTCTTATGCATTACATACTATGTGTTATGTGAATTAGGGTTTGTCATCCTTTCTTCATGTAATGCATGTATGTAGGGAAGTTAACTTAGCGTCTTCCTCTTCATGAATGTATATCGCATATAAACCTTATTGATCGATTTGTTTTACCCCTTCATTGGTTCTTTGTTTCGGACAATAAGGGGGAGAAATTTGTTTTGTTTCACTTTAACCCTTTGTTGATGAGTGACAAAAAGGGGGAGAAGTATTTGGGTTTATATGCATGTTTGAGAAAGATTTATGTTTATGCATATATGTTTTGTTTTGCAAATAGGAGAAAAAGAATTTGATATGTTTTATCTCCATACATTTGCATACATATTTATGAGCTTCATTGTCATATATTATTGTTTATTTGGTATGCATGAGTTAAGGGGGAGCTTCTTTGAAGCTTTACTCTAATCCATGCATATATAACTTCATGAGTTTTGTCATCATCAAAAGGGGGAGATTGTTGGCCCAAAGGCCCATCACTCTAGTTTTGATGATGATTAACTCATGTAGTTATAGTACTAATGATCTTGTGTTTAATTAATGTCAGATTTATTATCAAGATCTTAGTAGGTGTGGAGTTTCAACAAAGGATTTAAAGTCAAGTTTTGGAGCTAGCATCGGTTGATTCACGAGCCTATGCATCGAGACCACATCAAGATTTGAGCTCGTTGGATCGTGTTTGGACCAAGTCAAGAAGATGAGAAGACTTCAAGGGAAGACTTCAAGATCAAGACTTGTGTCTAGGTATAAGTTTTTTGTTTTAGTTAAAATGTAAAGGATAGAGTAGTTGGCGGATTGCTCAAGTACATATCACACACACACTCTTGATTTAAATGTCTTTTCATATAAGAATTTTCAGTTTAGAAAAGACTTTCATTTTTGAAAAATACTATTGTGATTTTTGGTATTTCTTATGAAGATGTTTTAACCAAAATCATATTTAGAGCTTAATGTCAAAAACATAGATATTTCATCTTATTTGTGTAGTGGATCATATCCATACACTCTATGCTTTAATGAGTTCAAAATATCTAGTTTTTGTATTTAAAAGAGTTTTGGAAAATAAGTTTTTGGAAAATACAAGTTTTCATTTGAGCCAATATTTCCAACTTACAAAAATAGTCCAAATCTTTTATAACATGTCTTGATTTTGTGCAAGCATGTTTGTTTATCAAAGTATATTGTAAAACTATTTTTGTATATTTTCTGTGAATTTATGGGATTTTATCTTGACCAAATGACCAAGTTTTTCATCCTATGTTTTTCTATTTCAGGCTTCAGCGGTCGACCTGAACGATCGACCGGAGCTGAAGTCGGTCGACAGGATAGTCGACCGACGTGCACGGACGTGCATGCCTTGACCTGGCAGTTGGCCGTCGACCGATCGGGTCGACCGAAACTGAGAGCAGTGCTCTCTGTTTATTTCGGTCGGCCGGGCGGTCGACCGGAGGCTCCAACGGTCGGAAATTTGACCGTTGGCGGTCGACCGGACGGCCGACCGTTAGGCCTGACAGAACCCCAACGGCTAGTTTTTCTAGCCCTATAAATTTGGGGGTTTGGGCATTGTTTTTCACCAAGATTTTAGGAGAGCTTTGAGCCAGTTTTTCCCATTCTTTTCAGAAGTTTCTCCACATATTTGAGAGCAAATATTTTCTATCTAAAGGGAAGATTTTATCAAGAGTGTTTAAAGTGATTCTTTGAGTTTTCCTCCACCATTCTCATCCTAGTTTTCTCACACAAACACTTGAGCAACCCATTGATTATTCATCTTATAGGAGTGTTGTAGTGAGATAGTTTTTAGGTGATCAAAGTGTTGTGATCACCAAAGACTTATTCTTTGTTTCTTGAGGAGGCAGACGTGTGTCCGCGGTGTTTCGAGTTCGGGTGCGAACTTGTTGTTTGAGGTGCGGCCTCGGCGAGCTTGTGGGGCTTGCGGTGTGTACGGATTAGGGAGTCCAAGAGTTGTAGATGTTGCGGCACCGGGTGATCCAGTGGGATCGATTATAGTGGAAATCCTTCGTGTGTCGAAGGCGGGGATGTAGAGCAAGGGTGCTCGAACCTCGAAACAAATCCCTTGTGTTGCGATTGCTCACTCTCTCTCTCTCTCTCTCTCTCTCCTCTCTCTCTCTCTCTCTTTGTCTCTTTTATATCTTGCATGCTATTACCTGTCTTTATTTTTACATGCTAGATATTCATTGTGCTTAATTGATATATATTGCTTGGGTTGTTTGCTAACACTTGTATTTAACCAAGAGAGCCAACGCGGCACCTCAACCCTTATCAAGGGGAATCTAGAGGAGTTTGTCCAGAGCCCTTCACGGGGAATTCGGCAACACTCTTGTGTTATACGTGGTGCTTAGTGTATAGTTTTATTGGTCATAATTGTTTTTAGCTTCCGCATTATTTGGCATTAAGTGACCATTAGATTAGCCATCACCTATTCACCCCCCCTCTAGGTGATTTACACATGTATTCTTGACCATCACTAGTCCTTGGTTCAAGAGCGTTTCCAAGCATGACCCATACGATAACTTTCACATCCAAACTCAACAAACAAGTTCAAGTTACACTTAAACCATCAAAACTAAACAAGAGTAAGCATGGAATAAAGTAATGTTAGCTTGTTAGAGAGTTAGGATGTTAGAGTATTAGAATCCATCATCATAAGCCATCATGGCTCTTGCAAGAGCAAGGCCAAGTAAAGGCTATTAGATTCATGTGGATTATCAAGTAAGAAGTTAGTAAGTTAGTGGTTAGTAGTTAGTTACCATGAGAGAAAATTAGCTAAACATGTAAAAGGAGTTAGAGAAGAAATAAAGAGAGGTAAAGAGAGAACATTTCATAACTTGTCACCTCTTATTACAAGCACTTTTACTTTTCCAACCATGTACCACTCTCTCTCCTATTACAAAATCTACAAGAAATAAAAAATACAAAAGAGGAAGAAGAAGAACAACTAACATAAACTACCCTAAACTACAACATGGGAAAAACCCTAAAAACTAACCTAAAAAAACTTCAAAACTCCTCTCAGTTCTGAAAATCCCAGGGTATTTATAGGCAAACTGGGGCATCAGGGTACAAGTATGGAGCCGCGCGTCAAATCCTGGCGCACGGCTCCATACCAGACCGCGAAAACGCGGCCTACGCCTGTAGGCTGTCTAAAAATGACTAACAA